>BQNB010028476.1:0-56623 GCA_026074375.1 Tanacetum coccineum
TCACCACTGAATGAAAAATCTAGTTATTAACATCATATTCTTATATACGATAATTGGATCGTTAGTAGATCACTCAATCCTCAACGGTCGTAACCGGACGTGATCTTCACCATCTGCCCCATTTATTAATATAAAAATATGAGTTTTTAATGAAATTTATCATTGAATTTGTTAAATGCCATTTGTTTAACAGTTAACCCATTTGAGTATTCGTAACCCAAAGTTTTAGCCCATTTTAGAATTTTCAAAACCCATTAATGAATATCCGAAACCTAAAAGTTAGCCCATTTCAATATACGAAACCCATTAATATTGGCCCAATAAGCATTTATGAAACCACTTTGATCTGGCCCAATACATTTTACGAAACCAACTAATCCGACCCAATCATGACTTTTACGAAACCTTGTTAACGGCCCAATAAGCATTTACGAAAACAATAAGATTTACGAAACCATAACTTATACTTTTTCCAAAATTAGCTTCCGTGGGAAAGATCATGAGTTTACACTACTTATCAAAGTGACTTTTATGCACAAACACTAAATTGTACTATCTAATATCAATCTAGGTTCAATGACTTGTCCAAAAATCTATGATCAAATATATGAAACCTCTGACGGTTATGTAACCCTTTGAATATTGGTCCATTAATGCTGTTTTAATGATCTATCAACACAAATCTTATCTTAACACACTTAATAATGGTTTGCCTCAATCAATTTCACTCAATCACAACATTCAATTTTACAAAACCCTAAGTCTTATACGAAACATATCTAACAATTATTTGTCACAAAATTAAAGCACAAGGAATCGAATAAAATAAATTATCCTTACGTTTGAATATCACAGAGAATCACAAATCGATTTGTATCGAGAGTTTTAAAGATTACGAAAGCTCAAACAAGTGAGAGGGTTTACGAAAGCTCAGGTTGTGTACGAAAGTGTTTATGCTTTTGTATTTGTCACACCCCGTCAGTGGCAGAAGCACAGGATGCGACGATACTGTTCATCGCAAAAGATACAAGATCACACACTTTACAATTTACAAAGAAAAGAAATTTGGGTTTACATAAATTGTACAAGTTAAGACGTAACAATAAAATGAACAAAACCCATCTTGACTCAGTCACTTTGGGTTACATCTTTGATCTTCCAACATCATTCATATACCTTTAATTGACACACCTGAAAATGATACTCGAAACGTCAATAATAATGTTGGTGAGCTCGTAGGTTTGACCTTAAACCTAAAATTTGTGCCAATATCTCAAATCAGTGGACAAAAGTGCAATATGATAGTGAATATATAAGAAACACCCATGACTTAGCATCCTCGCTAATCATGTAAAACTTGACCTAGCTTACCCGCTAGTCAAACCATCCTAGCATCACTGCTAGTCCGGTAGCAAATATTTCACTTACACACCTAAAGGGCCTACCAGCTGGAGCACTATATTAGGGCAGGACCCAAAACCCAAACACTTGCCATGACACGCAGTACATGCAAGTAAAACTAAAACCCTTGCCATGCCAAACACAGTACACGCAAGTAAAATCACATCACATATATTCACATAGAAATCATAAGCACATAATTGTCCCAAAAACAAAACCACGTTTCGCACAGTCAAATTTCAAAACACATTTGAGTATCATTTTCCCCCAATGGAAAAACAGTAGAAAAATAGGGCTACGAGAACTCACCTCAATAGCAAATAAGGCAACTGCACAAATCTCAAACTCAAGGCACAAATAATCTCAACACAAGCACACATGAGTACCCAGCCACGACCTAATCATTTACGACACTTAATTAATGTTTGTACAAAGTTGTCTTATTGTACAAGTATTCGTCTTTACTCACACAAAAATTCTCAATTCTATTACAAAACCTCTTTCCTTATCACAAAAACTTTTACTCTTTATCCTAAAACCGTTATCTCATAATCAAAACCGTTATCTTTTACCAAAACCGTTATCTCATAACGAAAACCGTTATCTTTTATCACAACCGTTATCTCATAACCATAACCATTATCTTTTACCAAAACCGTTATCTCATAACCAAAACCGTTATCTTTTACCAAAACCGTTATCTCATAACCAAAAATGTTATCTCATAACCAAAACCGTTATCTCAGATCAAAATCATTATCTCATAACCAAAACCGTTATCTTATAACCAAAAATGTTATCTCATATTATGGTTGTGTGGTGAATTACTCAAAAAGAATCAAAACACTTGGGCTAAGTGTCACATCAACATAATTTATCCAAAATCTCGATCACCATTGAAACAGGACGAACGATCGAACAATCCAAGAAAATCTGACGAGAAATAAGTGGGAGTTCAAAGATCAAAAATAAACGGATAAACATCTCTGCAACGTTAAAGTATACATATACTTAAATATATTTATAATAATAAAATAATAATATTTTATTATTTTCGTCTCTTTATCGGCTAAAAAGGGTAATTATAAAACCTTGTCATTTTAACATAACCACGCTTGATCGTTAAATCTCGACACTTAAAGTTTATCAAAAGTCACGTTTCGTCCTTTAACCGAATCGACACAAAATAAGTTTTCACAATATTTTTCTAAGTGTGGGATTTTTACAAAATTTCGACATGACCCGTTCGTTTATACAACAATTCCCAAGATTTAAAAATCTCAATTCTAACACTTTTTTCCCAAATTCTCAAGTCCAAATACTTTTCCCAATTCTCACCAAATCCTTCGACCAAACGCCAAATTCTATATCTCAAAAATACTTTAACAAAACGCATTTCCTTCCATCGACTTTCAATATTGACACGACACATGTTTCACTTTTAAAAGTCCACTTTAATCGTACTAAACCACTAGCTTTCACTTATTGGGCCTTAAGGTCCATTATAGTTTTAAAGTTAGCCCGTTAACTTTATAATAAAAATACTAATAGTTATACTTTATTGGGCCGAAGCCTAAACTTAAGCCCAAAACCATGAAAATATATATATTAGTCCATATGACGACTCAAACGGACCGAAACCCATTAAGCCACAAGCCCAAAATATAAGCCGAAATCAACATAGGCTATAAGCCCAAAATATAAACCGAAACCAATAAGCTATAAGCTCATTATATAAGCCAAAACCAATAAGCTATAAGTCCAAAATATATAAGCCGAAACCAATAAGCTATAAGCTCAAAATATATAAGCCGAAAACCAATAAGCTATAAACTCGCAATATAAGCCGAACGAAATAAATGGGCCAAGCCCTCTTTTCTTGTCGGGCCGAGTGCAACCGAACCCAAACCATGATTATGGTTGGGTCGAGCCCAACAAGCATAACCCAAAATCAAATAAGCCCTTTTACACTAGCTTATTTTTAAGCATTCTCCAAAATAAGCCCAAAAGCACTTTGACAAAATTATAAAAATACCACCACAACCAAAATATTCAAACTTTCGACCCTTGTTCTTTTTTTGTTCGAGTTGACGCAAACAAAAACCCTTTTTATACACTTTTCGTTTCAAATAATCGATTTTTATGACGATCAACTTGTACAACTAGTATTAAGACACCAAAATAAGCAAAGAAGTACAACTTAAATCAAATTTAGAAAACTTAAAAATTTTTGGCGAGTTTGGTTCGATTTTGATGCAAGAGAAAGACCCAAAACCTTTTTCTATAACCCGTGTCTATCTAATATTAACCCACTATCGATCTTTTAACCCCGTGTTCTTGGTAATCTTCAAAAATAATGTTTCTTGTTTCCTTTGGTGCTCGTCCGAATAGAGAGAGAGAAGAGAGATGTACGTTTTTTTTGTTTGATTTCAGAATGAGTGAATGAATCAAAATGTTTGAGGAGGAAAAAGATATAAGGGTACTAGTTGAGACAACCTAGCTAAAAAATAGCCATCTTGTCCCTTAAGGTCTATCTTGACCGAAAAAGGATCCTAGGAGGGTCTCGAGTTCTTCTTTTTGTGTCGGGATCACTTAAAAGCTCAAAGTTTGATGATTTAAAACATTATCCAAGTTTAGTTAATAATCCCATTACGTTTAAAATCACTTTTCCGTAAATCTAGGTTATTTATATGACACATATCACCTTAGTTTACTATAAAAATTATATTTAGACGCTGTCGGCCGGGTCAGGACGGAAAACATGATTTTTTGTTAAAAACTCAACCGAACCATCCTCCCAATTATGAAAACATTTTAAATCCCCAAAATACGCTTTGTCAAAACCAACTTGCTCAAAATTTACACTTTAACGACCGTAACGGTCTTTTATCGAATTTCACAAAAAATGACCGTTTTTCTGCAAACTTCCAAATCACACACCAACGATTTACGTTTTAAACCAACTTTTCCAAAATCATGAATTTATTTAAACAAATATAACTCATAGAATGTATTTGATTCACCATGCTTGCTAGTTTCTTTCACCTGGAACGTCTCATAACGCAGATCAACTACTGATAAGAGTAAATCAGCATAGGGTTAATATCTTATGATTAAGTCGTCAATTCATTTTTATTGGACACTAAATATTGATATTAGTTAGCAATCACTGCTAAGATTAATAATAGAATCTTGACAAGTTCATACCAATGAGCGTTTTTGATGTTGGCTATTAGACAGGATTTCCATCTTCACTGTGATTTACTTAAGCAATCACTCGTAATGTCGGAAAGTTCTCTAAGGCTTATAATGAGACTCTTTGTTATCGCTTGTAATACTTTATGGAGGTTTAACAAAGTGTATTTTGACATTGTGATCTTAATGAGATTTACTATAGTTGATCTCGTACTGCGCCTCTAGACTCGTTTTGTGCACTTTTGGTTTTAGTAAGGGAGGCTTGGAGCAGCACTTGCCACTATTCTAATGTTCAACAATCTAGGGAGTGAGATTGTCTAAATGATAACATGTGTATCTCCGTGACAAATGAGACTAGTTTCGTTTGAGAGAAACTCGATATGGCCCATGTGATAGTGGTTGTGTCCAATTCTGCTCTAATCACATGGCGATCACATTGGTGCAGTCTGTAATATATAAACTAATTCTATATTTGTGATTTTGTTAGTTTATGTGAATTGGACACCTTTGGTTTCTTTTGACTAAGGTGTTTGGAGGGTCTTTATTTCTTTTCACACTCTTTTTTCCATTATCATTTCTTTTTCTTTCTTACATAAACACCCGACCACACACCCCCACACCCCCCCAACTTCAATGCTTACCAAGACGTCTAATTTACGCTCAACAACCTTGTTTGTGACTTGTTCCAGTGTTAGCTCAATCTTAGTCGGCATTTCATTTTTCCCTTTATACTCATTATTCTCCAATCATACATAAGGACTGTTATTTCTAACCTATGGATGTGTCTCTTGGGGTATGAGATCGGCCTTACGGTTTATGCGTTGGATCATAGGACTTATTAATTTAATCATTCACCACTTTATGACTTCAGAAATCATCATGATATTAATTAGGTTTGTTGGGTATTGAGATCATATGTCGTATACATACAATCACCAATTTCCATCTGACATTGGAATTTTACAATTCTACCCCTAAACTTGCTGCTACGAGATTTAGAAATTGGTTAGCTCAAAATGTGAAGGTTATAGTTTGCTTAGAGTCTCAAATGATCACTATTCTTCTCTAACATGTTTGTAATACACATTTTATACCATTATTTTTAAATAATAATATACATCTTAAGTTTTGAAATGCCAAGATTTGACATTTAATAATTTTGTATAGAAAATTTTATATGGGACTGAGTTATATTTTAATTATAACTCTTTGAATTATTGAATCATGAATTAATTATTCCAGATGCTCACCTTCAACAGTATATGTGGTGTTAACCCATGTTGTATTTAAATTGACATTGCGAATGATAAAAAGTGTTATGACACTCTAAAAAATGTTGAAGATTGATTGATAGATTGCATTACGTGAACACATGTGTTATTATTAATTAGACATTAAAGTTTTTTTTTCCCACATTTAATTTTACTAAATGTGTTTTGGATACATAAAATTGACATTTATGTGATGTTATCAAAACACATTAAAAGGCCTTTGTTTTAAAAAACCCCCCCTCAAAATTTGATTTACATAAAATGACATTCTGAGTTACTACTCACATTCTTTTAAAACTTTTTTGAGGAAGGGAGTTTTGTACACCACAAGATTTTAACATATACCACCTTTTTATGGAAAATATACTAACAAAATTATTAATTGTAGACAATTTGACATTTGAAAATTTTTTTTTGAAAAATTGTGTTCAAGGTAATAAAAAACTACATATAAAACTTTGCCACTTCTTCTATTTCTTTAGGTAGTAACGCCCGCTCATATGAAAGTTGTACACTTCCCTATTAGCATTCGGGTCGAGTTATGCATGAGTGTACATTAGTCATAGAGAAAAATTTAAGTAACATGACATGTCTTTGAATGACCTTTGCAATTACTCTTGCCTCGAACTTCCATTTTACACTCCCGTTGATAATGATGTTAATCAACATTTCTAGGTCGTAAATGTTATAGATTCCAAGTGACATGTTGGAAAGAATTCTTTTTTGGATATTTTTGAAATTTTTCTCGAATTTTATACTTTTGCTTTTTCTAGATTTTTATAATTTTTCATATTTTCTTTTTGTTGGTTTTATATTTGTGTATTTTCTTTGTTTCAAATTTTTATAAATCAAAATTAAAGAGGAGAAGGCTATGTGAATAAAAAATATTTACATAAATTTGATGTTTGAATGCGAGTTCAAGCAGGATTCAATTGCCAGAACATCCTAGGTCATCTGGTGATTCCAAATAATCTTACCATACGAGTCGCTGACAAGATACTTAATACTCTCTAATCTTCAGATAAAAGCTTTAGTAAACATGTTAAGCCCTAACTGGTTATCAGTTCCGATCAAAGAAATAATTCACATACCCTTTTCAACATGTATCTTTTGAAGTGATATATGACATCGATGTGCTTGGTACGGGAATGTTGCGACTGGATTGCACGAGATGGCTCTATGGATGCTTCTGGAGTCAAAATACAAAGGGGTGTTTTAACAAAGTAGAGCCCAAATCTGCTAGAGCTGTGTTCTCAGCCATAGAACTTTGTGGCAGTTCGCATATAAAGATACATACTCGGCTTTCTGCTGAAGACATTGAGGTAAGTGGCACCAGTCCTGCTATTTTAGAGATGACCTGCAACCTGATCAACTTATCACCAACTAGATAATGTATTATGCACCAGATTTAATCATACGTGAATCGAGACAACCCGCATGATTCCGAATCTGAAAAAAGCATAAGTTAGTTCAAAACCGGTGTACTTCGGTTACCAGAGATCCCATGTCTAATGGAGTTCCTTTTAAGGGTACGAAAGGATCCGCTTAACCGCGGCTTGCAGATGTTTCCTCACGTCCTTAGGTTTCACCTTAATACGCGTAGCACTTAATAACATGTATGCACTATAATGCTACTATCATCTAGACCTACTATGCTGTTAGGTTCATGAGTGCTTAGACCCTATAGTCATGATATTTCGTTTTGGCCTAGAAAACCGCGAGAGTACCACTCAAGTCAGCCATCTAGGTGTTTGTAGCCATTTGGTGTACCAATGCTATCAAATGAGGTTCATACCATGCCTTTTTAAGTATCTCTTGAGACATACTTAGCTTTGGTTTTTATAAAGGATACAATTATAAAGATACCATGAGGGGATTGGTGGATCTGAATTCCTAAAAAGAATTTCAGCTCCCCCATCATAGACATATCAAACGTGTTGTGCATTAGTTTTTCAAATCGTTTTGAAAATTTGGGTTCGTAGAACCAAAAATAATGTCATCAACGTAAATGTGCACAAGCAATGTCTTCCCCATGTTTAGTTATGAACATAGTTGGATCAATAAAACCTTTTGAGAATCCTTTGGATACCAGGAAATTGGAGAGTTCAACATACCACGCTCTTGGTGCTTGTTTGAGACCATATAGTGCTTTCTTGAGATGGTAAACTTTGTCAGGTTTTATATGGGTCAATAAATCCATCTGGCTGGTTTACGTACACTTCTTCCTTCAGAGGTCCGTAAAGAAATGTTGTTTTGACGTCTGTTTGGTATACTGTAAATGATTTGTGAGCAGCATACGCAATGAACAACCGAACAGCTTCCAACCGAGCAACTAGTGCAAACGACTCTTCAAAATCAATTCCTTCCTTTTGTGCATATCCCTTAGCTACAAGACGAGATTTGTTGCGAATAACGGTATTTTCCTCATCACGTTTGTTTTTCCAGAGCCACTTCAAGTTAATCACATTTGTGCAAAGTGGTCTGTCGACTAATTCCCATACATCTAGTCGATCAAACTGGTGAAGTTCTTCCTGCATTGATTCAATCCATGCAGAATCAGCCATGGCTTCTTTGATGTTCTTTGGTTCGGTTCGACTCACGGTGAGTGCGAACATACACATCTCGCCATCTGTTTCTAGCTGACATCTTGTTCTAATTGATTGAGAAGGATTTCCAATGACTTGTTCTAATAGATGATCTTTTGTCCAACGTTGTGCAGAAGGATGGTGTTGATAGAAAGTATGCATGTTTGACGAATCAACATGACGAGACGATGTCTCCCCTCATTCTTGTACCGGTGTACTAAAGATGTTGATAAATTCATCGTCGTCAACTTATGCATTTTCGGTATTGGTTTCTGCTTGAGTAATGTTCTCAGGGGCAGTGACAGTTGGTTCTTGAGTTGGTGCTTGATTTGTAGTTTGAGGTGTTGTTTGAATGATCAATGGAGGTTCATCTGCAACATCGGTTGTTGTAGATGTGTTAGTTGTGTTATGTTGTTGACGTTTATCAGGAGCATCAACAATATGTACAGCGGAAGACTTTGACACAACTAGAGGAGTTCCATTGAGTAATTCATTGAACATCGGACTATATAGCAATTCTAGCTCATTTGACGTTGTTACTGTCTCAGCTACTTGAGGAACATTTTCTTGACTTTGGTGATTGGGACTTAAACTGCCTTGTTCAAGTACCGTAGTCGAACATTATGGAACGGGGTCAGAACTGACGTGATCTGCGCCATATGACGCAATTGAGGTTCGAGTCCTGAACCGAGTTGTTCAGAAGTCATTATGAATTCATCAGTTGTGAATCCACTGTGGTACTGGTTTCATAGATATCAACTTTTTCAACAACCATACTCTGAGATTTTTTTGCTCTACATTGTATAATGCACCTGCATTTAAGTCAATTCTTTGTGGTTTTTGACCATTGAGTGATGTACCTGCACTTAAATCTAGAGTTTGTTTGCATACATGAATAATAGGGATATCTGCATTTGAACCATTTGTGAGTTCACTGTCAACCTTGCCCGTGCAAGAGTCGAATGACTTTCTTGTAGGAATCCACTTAAGACCAATAGTTTTGAAAATTCTACCTGTGGGTTTCCACCTAAGATCAGATCTAGGAGATGATTTCTCATACACAGCGGAAGTCTTATTAGGAGAAAACCTATCTCTTGTAAGGATCTGTCTACCATGTTTCTGAGTATGACTCTTTTGATCTACGGGTTTGTTACTATTTCTGGTCTTATGGGATTGAGTCTTTGCACGAGAATTCACTTTCTTTAGGAGTTTTGTTATGCATGCATCATGAGTACCATTCAAGACACATTTATTACATGTAGAACAAACAAAGTTTTTGGAATCTGAAAAAGACCTAGAACTCTTAGAGTGATCAGCTTTGGGCACAGCCGTTATCTTAACGCGACTACTCTTAGTTACAGGAAAACTCCTAGATGTATGATTGTAGCTCCTAGGTTTTGGTTTGCTATCATCAGCAGTGCATTGAAATCTAGCAGAAGGCATCATACTAGTTTTTGAGTTCCTATCTCTTTCTTGTGTCTTTTTCTTAGCGTCATCTAGATAGTGATTATGAACCATGTCATTTGAACTAAATCTTGGCATGTTCTTAGAACTATTCATAGATGAGCTAGATGCAATCATATGATCATGTTTTGCAAAGGCGGATTCTGTTTTCTTAGGCAAATAATGTTGAGTGACTGGTTTTGACAAATTGTTATTCACATCAACTTGGGAGGCAAACTGTTGTTTTGACATTTGAGGTCTTTCAGATTTAAACGCATTCGGTTGTCTAACAACTGATTGGTTTCTTAGTGATGGTAAAACCGGTTTCCCCAAGACTGATGTTTTATCAAACTTAGTATCTACAATATTTCCTTTTAACTTTCTTAATTCATTTTTCAAAGTAGCAATTGCAAAAACCTTTTCCTGTATCCGAGCTTTCAAATCAGCATTTTTAGTAGACTTTTTGTTCAGTTGGACAATCAAGGAGTCAGTATGGTCTTTGGTCTGAACTCGTGTCTTTTTGATAGAATCATAAAGGTCTTTGTAATGCTGTTTCAAAGTCTCATTTTCCTTATGTAATTTCGCCACACTATGTTCTAACTCGATGTTCATTGTTTCAAGTACATCAATTTCCTTTTTAATCTTGGCTTTATTACGTGTTTCATTCAAAATTTGATCATGTTGCCCTGATTTTAAAGATTGATTTTGACATTTAAGTTTGAGAGAAATGCAATGTGCTTCCATTCTTGAAAAATCTTTTTAAAATTGGGCAACTATCTCTTTGAGCAAAATATTTTCAGACTCGAGTGATTGTTTTGAGTATTTAGTTATCTGGTTATCAGGTGAGGAATCAAGCATAGGACTTTTAACTTGACATTTTTTAGGATACTGGTCAACCCTACCTTCATTAATGATTTCAGGTTGCTTAGTATGCTGTTGTCTTATAGCAAAGATATTATATTCAACAGTCAATTGTACCTCAGCCATTGGCTCTTCGTTATATATGGGTCTGATATCTGCATCATCAGCATCTGTATCATTCCGTGACCTGCTGCTATCATCTTGCACTTCTGATTCTGTTCCATTGCTTTTCATGATAACCAAACCATTTTCCACTGCTTTACCCGTATCAATCTTACTCTCTTGCGTCTGCATTTGTCTTTTATTTACCCTTCTTTCATACTGTCTTTGATGACGTGTTCTTTCAGCAACAGACTTCTTAACATTACCAAGGTGTTGGAGTAGTGTATCTCTGAAGTGTTTAACCTCGATTACAGTGTATTCAACAAAGTACTTGTCTGTTATTTGACTGTCATAATCCAAAGTAAACTTTGAATCAATGAACTTCTAGAACTAGTTGTTTACCACCCAAAAGGCTCTCATGGATTTATCTTCTTGAAATTTGTCTTTGTCAAGTTGCTTGTGTAGTTGATCTACATTGAGGAGTATTATACTTGTGAAAGTATCACCATCTTGACCAAAGAGTGACATGAATACCCGTTTGAATCCATGTTCGATGCGAGTGCCTTTTAAGTTATCTTTTGAAAGAACTTGAAGGTGTGAATGAAGAGATCGAAAATATGCCATGCATCTTTCTTTTGCTTTTGACATCTTGTATTTGATTGCATGAACATCTTGTGTTTTAGAATTCAAGCTGCATTCCTTTGCTGATTTGCTGGATGCAGTCTCTGAATTACTGTCTTCTTTCTCAGAACAAGAGTTTTGTTTGACAACTAAATCAACTTTTAATGAATCAGTATTCAATGCTTGGGTTTGATTTGAATGATCTTCTTGTGTCTGCATCAACGTCTTTTGTTTCAACAAATGTAGAGTCCGTTGTTGATGAAGAATTATCTCAAGCATGTATTTCCGAATGGAATCCATGGTACAGATCATTGCATCATTGAAGGATTGAGCATTATATCTTGTATATTTCCTCATACGCTCTTCGAATTCTGAATTGAAAGCATTTTCAAACTTTGTTCTGAGATTAGTCAAAGTAGTTGTGCAATCAGTCCTAGAAAGTATATCTTTAGTAAGATGTTGTTCTAGTAAATCCAAGTCTTGAGAGAACGTTCTCTTGAAGATAGGCATCGTGCCATAGTCTTGTAAAGTTTCTGAGAGAAACTTAAATAGAGACTTGATTTCTTTAAGACTGTGCATGCATCTACTTCTTGAAAGTTGTGTCTTCTCTTGAATGTTAGAAATTGAACACGAAGAAACTGTGTCATTCTGAAGAACACTTGATGTTTGAGTTTAGAAGTTGAACACGAAGAAACTGTGACATTATGAAGAAACACTTGAAGATTGTGTTTGCCAAATTGGTTTTGAGATTTTTGATGGAATTTGTGAATTATCGGATATCGGATCTTAGTGTTATGAAGTGGATGATTGTATTGTGGTGAGAGAGATGCAAATTATCTTCCACGGGATTTTACAACTCTATGATTAAAACCGAGAAGAAAAAGATTACTTGTCGGGATTTTACAAAATCAATAGAAAAACCGTGAAAGTAGAATTGATTTGAAGAAAAATTTGGTTAAGCTAAAATTGACATGTTTCGCTTAAAGGATTGCATATTTCGCTTGAACAAAATCCTGCATATTTCGCTTGACTTGAAAATGCATATTTCGCTTGTATAATCAAAACATATTTCGCTTGAATACCTATTGCATGTTTCGATTGAAAAGTCAAAACATATTTCGCTTAACCTGTAATGTGCATATTTCGCTTAAACATTGAACATATTTCGCTTCTCAATTTTTTTACATATTTCGCTTCTAGTTAAACCTGCATATTCCGCTTGACGAAACAAACATACATATTCCGCTTGAATATCAAACGTACATGTTTCGCTTGAACCTGTTTTACATATTCCGCTTGACGACTCAAACATGCATATTCCGCTTGGTGTCTTTTTCTAGTGAGTACCACTTTTTGTCTTCTTAAGAAAACAACAAAACTAATGGTACTATGATCCTAAAATGGTAGATCTATGTTCCCCTAATGTCACAATCGGTTGGGACCACAACTAAGTTAAGAGAGACACAAATAAGCCAAAATAAGCTTGAAATAAGCTAGGAAATAAGCTCAAAATAAGCACAAAAATTCAAAAACTAATAAACGAGTTTGAAGATCAAACAAAAAGAGACGTGACTCTTGTGACACTTCTAACTCAAACCAAAAATACCACTTTGTGAATAAGAAAAAAGAAAAATAAGCCGAATAGAATAAGCTTATTAGATAACTTAATAACTTATTTAAGACATGATATGGCTAGAAAATAAGCTTAAGAACAAGTAGAATAAGGAGATAAGAAGCTTAACAAACTAACACCACAAAAGCTCTTTTGCCGTGAGCTTTTAAACCAAATAAGCCACGAAAATGAGCTTATTAACCACGAATCCAACACTAAACACCCTTTGGCGAGTGATACCACATGTTATCCACAATATTAAACAAACACAACAAATAAGCAAACCCAAATAAGCCCTAGAATAAGCCAGAAATAAGAAAAAGAAAAGAGAGACGAAAAGGAAACTTGGAATATTAGATTAGAGAGAGAGAGTGGTGGGAGGTTACACACATGTCTTACACATACATGAATGACCAACAACCCTCTCCATGTGTGGAGAGGGGGTCCTTTTATACCCAAGCCTTCTAGTTGGCTCATGGGCTTTCTAAATGGGCCGGGCTTGGCTTAACTTGGGCTTTGAACCCTATACATGGACAATATTTGATTACATTTCAAGCCCGTTTATACCCGACTAGCCTATAACTTTACAAGACCCAATTTGACTTTATAAGACCGATAACATTCTTGTTTGACTTAATATAATTAAGGCTAACAATATATTAGTCCATTTGACGACTCAAACGGACCGAAATTCATTAAGCCACAAGCCCAAAATATAAGCCGAAATCAACATAGGCTATAACCTCATTATATAAGCCGAAACCAATAAGCTATAAGCTCAATATATAAGCCGAAACCAATAAGCTATAAGCTTAAAATATATAAGCCGAAAATACAATAAGCCATAAGCTCGCAATATAAGCCGAACCATATATGGATAAACAAATCATTAAACATGATTAGTGATCAAAAAAATATATTTTTTTAAACCTTACATTTCTACAAAAGTGTTGTTATAAAAATATAAAAAAAATATATTTATTTATAAAACAAATGTATTATTAAAATGATAAATTTGAAATCAGATTTTTCCCTCCAAAATGAAAGGTTCTAAAACAGATAACACCTTCACCACAAAAAGACAAAAAGAGGAGCGTAGTCTACGGCAGCCCCCTTATAGGCTTGGCAGCCCCTTATATATTAGGGACCGCCGTCAGCATGACAGCTCTTTTTTTTCTTCTATAAATACTGGGCCACCCCATCTGAAAAACAGAACCTCTTACCACGAATTTTCTCAGATATATTTTTCTTACTTCTTTCTTTCTTTCTAAAACACATTTCTTGATCACTAACATACATTGATCTTGTTTCAAGTGATTAATTCTTTCTTCCTCCCTTCTTATTCTAATTAAGTACAAGAGAAGAACAATTGTATTCTTCTACATACAAATTGTTATCAAGTGATCTCTCTCTTCCTCCTCAAGATCACATATCTTCATTAAATCTATTTTGTGTTGTTGTGTAAATTGGATTGTGTGTAGATCCAATAGTGTAAATTGTGTATTGGTGTGATTTGGATTGTGTGTCAATCCAAGGGTATATATCTTGTGAGTGTATAAAGAGTTAGTGAAGTCTTAGATTGGTTCTAGCTAAGATTAAAACTCGACATCTAGCTTAGTGTCGGAAAAGAAAGTAAGTGACGTGTAAACGGTTTTCTCTGCCTAAAGGGAGCTTGTTGACATAATAAAATCTCGAGTGGAGTACTCGGGGAGTGGAGTAGGAACGAAGAGGTGCTTCGTTGCCGAACCATTATAAATCTTGGATTCCGACAAATATCTAGAAGGGCAATCTATGCAAAGACCACCACTTTTTGAAAGTGATAGTTTTATTTATTGGAAAAATAGATTCGAGACATATGTTAAATAAAAAGATCTAGATCTTTGGCATGTTATTACAAATGGTGATTTTCAACCTATTATTCAAAATCCAGAAACTAAACTCGATGATGTTGTCCCTTTTGAAAAACAAACCGATGATCTTAAAAGAAGGCTTGCGAAAAACAATGAAGCCAAAATGGTTATTTACAATGCTTTGCCTAGAAAAGAATATGAACGAATTTTTATGTATAATACGGCAAAAGAAATTTGGAAAACTTTGTTAATCATCCATCAAGGTAATAACCAAGTCAAAGATAATAAGATTGACCTTTTGGTTCAACAATAGATAATTCACATTTTCCGAAGACGAATCTATAGATAGTGTTTTTGCTAGATTTAATACTATTATTACTAGTCTTAAAGCTCTTGATGAAGGTTATTCTAGTAAGAACTACGTAAGGTGAATTTCTTAGAGCTCTACATCCTAAATTGATAGCAAAAGTCACAAAAAGCGATAGAAGAGTCAGAAACACTTAACAAAAAAATTCCCCCCACTATCTCTTGATGAGCTCATTGGAAACCTCAAAGTCCATGAGATGATCATCAAGAAAGATTCCGAAATAGTCAAAGCAAAAGTTGAAAGAAAATCTCTTGCTTTAAAGGCTAAGAAAGAATCTAGTGATGAAGAGTGTTCGACTTCCGGTAGTGAAAACGAAGAGTACGCCATGGCGGTAAGAGACTTCAAGAAGTTCTTTAAGAGAAGAGGTAGATTCGTAAGACAACCTTGGAACGACAAAAAGACCTTTCAAAGAAGCCGAGATGACACAAACGGAAAAAGTGAAAGAAAGTGCTTTAGATGCGGAGATCCAAATCATCTTATTGGTAAATGTCCAAAGCCACCGAGAGACAAGAACCAAAGAGCATTTGTTGGAGGTTCTTAGAGCGATAGCGGTGAAGAGAATGATGAAAAGATCCAAGACGAGACATGTCTTGTAGCTCAAGCACCAAATGAGGTATGTTCCGAATCCTCCTAGTTTAGTAATGAAAACTCATCAATTGATGATTTAGCTCTAGACAACGAATATGATAAATTATTCAAAAAGAGCTTAAAGATAATCACTAAGAACAAAAAGTTAAAAGACACTAGAAATAGTTTAGAAAACGAGCTTAGAGAATTAAAAGCTAAATTGTCTATACTTGAGAAAAACAAGGGAGTTGATCTCGATTGTGAAAAATGTCATACACTTAAAATTGAGAATGAAAAACTAAAAGAAGAATCCACTAGATTAAATAGATTTGAAAAGAGTACACATTGCTTGAATGAAATGTTAAATAATCAAAAACCCTCCGGTGATAAATTAGGTTTAGGGTTTAATTCATTTGAAGCATCATCTAGTTGAACTAAGCAAATAAAATTTGTAAAAGCTCAGAAAAAGGCGTCTCCTGATAGAGGTCCCATAAATACGGGCGGCCCCCTTAATGTTCAGGCGGCCCCTAAAAAAAATATGGGACTGCCACTAGTAACACCTGTGTTTGAGAAAAGTGTGTCTTTTAAAAAATCTATTTTGGGTCCTAAACCAAAACACATAATTGTAAACAAAACTAAAGTTCCTGTTGCTATTGACAATGAAGTTAAACATTTCTATAAGCCATTGTTAAAACCCAGAGTTGGATTTTTGAAACCCAATTTTAGATCAAAAACTCCACCCCCTAGAAGAGTCAATAATAATTATTCTCGTCCTAAAACACCACAACCAAAAAGACATGTTGGTTGACAAAACCAACCTCATGGCTTTCCCGTAAGTTAGAACAACTTTCCACGTCAAAGTTACATGCCATGGGAAATGTGTCCTCCATTCTCACATCCCAACCAATTGCATCAAATGCAAGGGATGTTTGGCACTAACAACTTTGGACCCATGAGATATTGGGGACCAAATGTTTGAGTTATTGTCTTATATAAATATATATGCCTTGGAGTCGACTTGGAGCCCGATGAATAGATCAAGGATAGCGGATGCTCTAAACATATGACGGGCAACCGAAAGCTCTTCTCCACTTACAAGGCATACAATAGAGGTAACGTAATTTTTGGTAGTAATCTTCGCGATAACATCATTGACAAAGGTACGATTTCTAATGACTCTCTCAAAATAGATAATGTAGAACATGTTGATAACTTAGGATAATAAGTGTACATTAACTTTCTCTGAACATGATAGTGAAATCACTAAGGACGGTAAAGTCATAGGTAGAGGTATTAGGAAGAAAGACTTATATGTGATGAAATTAGGAAATAAGCCAAAGGATAAAATTTGTCTAACAACAATGATGAAAATTTTTTTTTTTTTTTCACCTTTGTGGCATGGAGGATTAGGACAGCAATATGCGTCTCATTCTATCGTTGACCTCTATGGATTTAGTAGAAAACTTACCTAGCTTAAGTTTGATCAACACTTTTGTGATGCTTGACATAAATAGAAAACAAGCTCACGGGGGGGGGGGGCTTTTAGGGGTCACAAAGCTAAGAAAATAGTCTAAACGACTAGATGCTTGAAAACTTCTCATATGGATCTCTTCTGTCCATCGCATACAAAGTTACAAGGAAAGTGGATACATCCTGTAATAGTAGATGATCTACTCTGGTATACTTGACAGATTCCTTTAAGAATAAAAAGAAGCTTCTCGATCAATTCAAAATATTAGTAAGAAAAATCAAAAACCAATTAGGATGTACCAATAGTGTAATAAGAACCGACCACGGTAGAGAATTTTATAATCGAAGTGCAATTTGGAGGTCGGGGGGGAAACTTTTATAATGCCAATGGTATTACTCATAACTTCTCTGCTCCTCGCACCCCTCAATCAAATGGCGTGGTTGAAAGGAAAAATAGACACTTCAAGAAATGAGTAGAACCATGTTGAACGAGCAATCATTACCATAAAACTTTTGTGAACGGTAGGATCTTCAAATTACATTCTCAACCAAATTCTCATTAGGTCCAATTCATAGGAAAAAAAAAAAACAACTTCATGAACTCTTAAGAGGTAGAATCTACGCTAGTTATTTTAGAGTGTTTGGAAGCAATGCTTCATTTTGAATACTAAGGACTAGTTACCAAGTTTGACCCAAAGTCATACGAAAAGGAGTGTCTTTTTTTTTGGGTTATTCCCAGAATAGTAGAGCTTACATCATCTTAATAACAAAACACTAGAAAAGTCAAAGAATTCCTCCCTTAACATGACATTCGATGAACCCTACACCCTCTAAGACATCTCCCTTCGGTGGATGATGACTTAGATGAAGAAGAAGAATTAAGATCACGAAGAAAAATCTAGAAATTGGTCATTGTGGATGAAACTTTAGAGATTGATGAATAATCAACTATCAAGGAATCTAGGAACACCCTTTAGAATATGTCATAGAAATTCTAACCAAAGAACACCTTAGGTCACAAGCCCAAAACCAAAGTAACTTCTTTTGTTTTATATCAACTATAGAACCTAAGAATGTGAATGAGGCATTAGGTGATAAAAGTAGGATAATCGCCATGCAAGAAGAATTAAATCAATTCATTCCTAACGACGTTTGGGAGTTAGTTCCACAACCTAAAAATATGACAATTATAGGAACTAAGTGGGTATTTAGAAATTACAGTTAGGACGAGAAACGGTATTGTTTTCTCGAATAAGCTAGGTTGTTGCTCAAGGCTACATCCAACAAGAAGGGCAGCGTATTATGATGAAACTTTTGCCCCCGGTTTTCTAGACTTGAATCAATTAGGATATTATCTAGCATTTGCTTTGCGCCTTGATTTAATTAATTCCAAATGGATGTAAAAAGTGCATTCCTGAACGGTTTTATCAATGAGGAGGTATACGTGGCACAACCTCTGGGATTCATTGATTTTGAAAAACCAGATCATGTTTATAAATTAAAGAAAGCTTTATATGGTCTTAAACAAGCACCCAAAGCTTGGTATGATAGATTAAAATCTTTTCTTATTAAACATGAATATAAAATGGGAATGGTAGATAACACTCTTTTTACTAAGAAGAAAAGTTCAAATCTCATCATTGTTTAAATATATGTCGATGACATTATATTCGGTTTGACTTGTCAAGACATGTGTGATGAATTTGCCAAAATCATGCATGACGAGTTCGAGATGAGCATGATGGGTGAACTTAACTTCTTCCTTGGATTACAAATTAAACAAATGGAAGATGGTATATTCTTTAATCAATCTAAGTATATTAAAGAAATGCTTAAGAAATTTGGTCTAGAAGATTCTAAACCAATGAAAACCCCCATGTCCTCCGATACTAAACTCACGAAAGATGAAGAGTGTAAGTCGGTAGATAGTACCAAGTATCGAGGCATGATAGGTAGTTTATTATACCTAACGGCAAGTAGGCCCGATATCATGTTTAGTGTCTGCCTTTGTGCCCGCTTTCAAGAGGCTCCCAAAACCTCTCACCTTGAAGCGGTTAAACGTATCTTCCGATACATTAAAGGGCAATACGCCCTTAGGATTATGCTATCCTAGGGGACCGGCATAGAAACCGTAGTATATTCCGACTTTTTTTTTTTTTTTTTTTTTTTTTTTTTTTATGATGATGCGGGAGATTATGTGGACCGAAAGAGCACTAGCGGTATTTGTACGTTCGTGGGATGTTGTTTGACATCTTGGTTCTCGAAGAAACAAACCGCTCTTGTTATATCCACTACCGAAGCCAAATACGTAAGCGCCGGAAAGGCATGTCAACAAGCACTATGGATGAAACAAGCTCTCATCGACTACGACGTACGACTCGACGACGTTCCCATCATGTGCGACAACAAAGGCGCGATTGACCTTAGCAAAAACCCGGTGCAACATTCTCGTACCAAACACATCGAAATACGTCACCACTTTCTTCATGATAATGTCCAGAAAGAAAATATCTCAATCAAAAAAGTGCCGCCCGTCGACAACATCGCCGACATTCTTACTAAACCCCTTAAACGTGAATCGTTTAACTATCTAAATCTTGGTTTAGGAATGATGGAACACATTCCATAAATCATATATGTCCGATTCTTATTCTTCAGTCTCAATTCTAGTCCGTGTTCCATTCCGTGTCGTGACAACTTAAATACTTCATCCGAAGTACTTTAAGCATATTTAATTCGCGAAATGCAAATTTAAATGTTACTCCTCTTCGTAAAATTTTCGTCAAAAACCAAAATCAAAAACCCTCACTGAGGGCGGCCCCCATATAGGCGGCCCCTCAATATATTTGGGACCGCCAGGAATTAAGGGACCGCCACCAGCAAGACACAAAACGGGACACTTAACCAAAAATTTTCAAAACTAAAAAACAAACACCCCCTTACCTGCTGCCATTGACGAACTCGAACCAAAATCTACCAAAACTCAAAATCAACCATTAAAACTTCAATTGAAGATCAAATCAACACTAATAATCATTCCTAATATCACAAAGATCATCAATTGTAAGTCATTTCATCTATTTTCTTTCAATTTGAGTCTAGGGTTCATAATGAACACCAAAAATTAAAATTGGGGATTTTTAATTTCTCTTTCAATTTTGAACAATTAAGACTACTAGGATACAATGTACAACTAATATGCTTCCCGTAGACATAGGATTTGCATACATTAGCATGATTAAATGAAAAATTAATTTTGAACCAAAACCCCAATTTTATTTTCAAATCACTCACACTAGGAACACAATAAAATTGTTGTTATGCATTGTCAATACAACCTAAAAACATTTTCAAAAACATGCATAATGATCTCATGAACAAAATTCGAGATACATAATTTATATGTATTTTTTGACTTGGTTGGTTGAGCAAAATCAAACTAAGGAGCGTTTGGGTAAATCTTAGGATGTTATTTTTAGGTCGAGTTAATTGTTACTCCACATTTGTTGCATATAGGCACACAATAGACATCTTGTTAAATAAAGGAACCTGACTAAAATTATCTTCTTTTAAATTATAGGTGAAATGAATTTGGAAGAAGAATTAAAATACACTAAATCATACATTCCAACAATCTCCGATGAAAACTATGTTCCTGATATCTTAAAACCCATCATTCAAAACCTAAAATGTAGGTCAATTCATGAAGGTCGCCCTATATCATCTAAATCCACTGAATACGATAATATTCAAACCCTTTTTCAAGCTATTAAACTTTCTAGAATATATGAACTCCATGAAGGAATTTGTCCAAGATTTCTACTAGAACTTTATTCCTCATTAGAAATCCAAAAAGATGACAATCTAAACATCTTCTTAACATTCTTAGCATTGAAAAGAACATTAAAGTTTTCACTCGAGTCATTTTCCAGAATTCTCCTCATTCCGTATGAAGAAGAATGTTCTTACTCTGAAGAACCCTCCCTTGACTCTCTGAAAACCAATCAAGAGTCGAACACACCTTATCAAACACACCTTCCAACACCAAAGGAAATTATCCAATCAATTACAACAACCGGACAAACTATTTTTCCAAACAAAATCCTCAAGGAAGAACTTCGTTATGACATGAGATCTTGGAATGAAATCATTCAAGATAATGCCTTTGGTACTTAAAATAACTCTCCATTTCTTCCTACATCATCATGTCACATGATGTATTGCATTCTAACAAGTACTCCTTTCAACTTTGCCTACTTTCTAACCAAACGAGTTGAAAATATCAAGAATCAACCAAACTCTCCAATACCATATGAAATGATTCTAAATCGTCTATATGAACACATCATCAAAATTAATCCTTATCTAAGAAAACAAAAATACAAATCATATTGGGGTTTCATGAAACCGTGGATTCATCCCACTCAACTTAAATCAACCATCTACATATCTTCTAAAGAAGTCTCAAGTGATAATTCAAATGTTAGTTGAGACATTTATTGATTATTGCTCGACATACGTACCATTATTATTATTATCTTGTAATATCTTCTTATCTTCTATCAAGATTACTTGTGTACGCGCATAACATATCTATGTTGCTATTTCATACTTGCTATGTGAAAACACTTTTAGTCATTTATATGCTCTCTTTCTGCCTCATTGCATGATTTCTCTCTTTCATATTAGCTAACTTATATGATTCTTGATGAAATGGAAATGCTAAAATCATCCTTCCAATCCTTATTGACTACTCTAAAAGAGGACTTAATTTATGAACAATTTCTTGATTCTCCAAGAACACGGCCCCCTTAAATGTTGGGCGGCTCCCTAATATATATTAGACCGCCACCAATATAAGGATTTACTAACCTATTATGATTAGGTGTTTGAACTTATGCTACTTATTTGTAATTTAGTACGTAGTATGGGAACTTAGCTTGCCATGGATGATCTTTCAATTTTATCATCCTAAACCAATGCTTGCATGCACCTTGATACACTTTAGTTATAATTAAAATATTATTGATAAGTGCTTAATTACACATATCTTTTACCTCTAAAAACGAGCTTAAATGACCAAAAACAGACAAAAACAGCCAAATATATGTTTGTTTTGCATTTGTATTGTGCAGGAAGTGGATATCAACAAAAAGACAGAAAACCAAGCCAAAATGACAAAACTGAGCATGGAATGGAAAAGACTGTGCAAAATCAAGGCCAAAGTCCAAAAATGTCAAAGTCAGAGTCAATAAAAGAATCAGCATCCAAACCGAGCCAGAACTGAAGAATTTATGAAGACTGTGAAGACCAAATGGGCCCTCAATCAATTACAACAGCCCATTTGTGTGCAATTGACAAAGACTGTGAAGACTTTGAAGGCCCGATCCTAGCCCAGTTACAGCCAATCTCAGCCATTGTACACACAAAACCCACTCCATAACCTTATTGGGCTTGAAAAAGCCCAATAACCAAAGCCTGTACCTTATTGGGCCCAAACCCAAACCCAGTGGGCCCAATACAAGCCCAAACCCAAGCCCAATTATGGCCCATTAATCCTTTTTATAAAACAATAAGGACTAAAAAGGTCATTTTTAAAAGTGTTTTATAAAGAAAAATGGAAAAATAAAAGAAAGGTACTAAATCTGCCAAAACCATAAACCTTTACCCTTTTTAAACCTAGGGGGCTGTTTTGCAAAATTCCAAACTTTCTTTAATTCTTTTAGTTATAAAACAGCAGGGACCAATTTTGCAATTTGTCAAACCTTTCTTTTCTCTTTTACTTATAAAAACACAGGGACCAAAACTGCCCTTTGTGAAACCTCTTTTAATTCTTTTGTTATAAAAACCACAGGGACCAAATGTGTTTATTAGGAAACTCTTTTATAACTGCCACTTGGCTTAAAAAAGAATGAAAAAAGAACGAAAGATGAGGGGGCATAATTGTGTCTTCCCCAAAGATCCCTTTTAAACCCTGCAACCAACAAACCGTACCCGCCAAAACCATACCAGCCATTTCCCATGGTTTTTCTTGCCAAACCACCTCCCTAAGTACTACCACAGCTCACCCTCACCTTTCCCCACAACCCACAACCCTATAACCCTATCCCCTTGCAAAGATCACTCAACCCCGTACCCCCTTTCAATGGTGAGATTGATACAAGGCAAAACAAAGGGCTAGGATTGCTGGGATTGCTTCCTACTCTCACAACAAACACAGCCCAAGAGCTTTGAGCTTGTATAAAAGAAAAGGAAGCAAGCCGAATCCCAAGCACCACTTTTACCCTGTTTTTTAGTTTTAATGTCTTTAAATTAAGTCTTTACTTTGCATTAGTGTAATTCAGCTTTATTTAAAAGTTTATGTTGTAATATTTCTGTTTCTAATAAAAAGTTAAGTGTGTTCTTGATATTGTTACTGTTGAAATTTTAAGTCTCTCATAAAGCCTTTTAGGTTCCCATAGCTTATCTAGGACTCCCTTAGTCTAAATCTCTTATTCCCATAGTTCTTGGCTTATTTTGCAGCTTAATCCCTAAGAAAAAAGCCAAAATAAGCCCATAAGCTTATAAGCCACTGCAGTCCCAAAACCTTATTTTTCTGGCTTATTCAGTGATCAAAAAGCATAAGTGCTTTTACAAAAAAGCTTCCCTATAAGCCCCTCTACAAGTTTGCTGTTTTGACTTTTGGCTAATAAGCTCGTTGGACCTACTTTGCAAATCGGGGTCCAACTCAGGGACCATTTGTGTAATTTCCATTTTTATTATTACCATAGTTAATGCCCCTTGTTAGTTCACTGTTACTTTGTTAGTCCTTGCCCTATTACTCTGTTAGTCCTTTAAGGTTAACAACAGTTAGTTTTATTTTAATTAAATAATTAATTTAGGTTTAAATTTAATTAGTTTAATTACTTTTAATTTAAACAGTAACTTTTAGGCATTTTTATATTTTTAGAATTGTTAGCTTTTTCTTTATTTTTTTTTAAAAAAAAAATTTTTTTTTTTTTTATTTTTTCAGAATTTTATAACTTTTTATTTTTTATCTTTTTTCATTTCCTAGTTTTAATTAGTTTTTAATCTTAGAAAAATCATAAAAAATCTAAAAATTAATAAAAAAAATATTTTTCGTTTTAGAAAATTTTCTTTTGTCATTTAGTGTCTAAGAAAAAATATAACATTTAGTGTAAGGCTTAATTTTTCATTAAAATTTTCATTTTAGACCCGTTTTACCGTGTGCGTTTTTTCCGGTTTCTTTTTCGTATAGGCATTCAAACGACCTCCGTTTTAGTATCTAGTTTTCTTTATTTTTCAATGAAGTTAATTAGTATTTAATTTTGATTTTTAATTTAATTTAGCATTTATTTTTCTAAATTTTAATATTTAATTTTGCCGATACCTAATTCCTGTTCCCCGTATTTATGTCGATTTAATTTTAGGATTTCCCTATACTAATTGTGTTTCCCGTAAGTTTTTAAGAATCCCTATTTCCTATATTTGTTTCCCGTAGATTAAATTAGATTTTATTTAATTAATTTTAGTTGTATTATAGCTGTGTTTCATCATTTCATATATTCTCCATCGTTCAATTCTCATCAAACCAGGATAACTTTCAATTGCACCTCGTTGGACAGGGGTTAGTTACGACCCGGGAATATCGCTTCCGGAATCTTTTTATTATTGATTCTTACTTGTGTATCTTATCCTTTTGTGGAATTTGACCTTTTGCCTTGGTCAAGGGCATTCGGTCAGGATCTGTATTAGGGCTGCTATATAAGTGTGTACTAATTAACGAATCACCCCTCCTTGGAAGTAAGGAGGGATATATATATAGACTTTGTGTCACCTAACTATACCTTATTCGACACGGCTATAATAAACTAATGTAATTCCGTATAAATCTTTATATTTTAAGGCTAACATGTTCATCTATGACATTTGTATAGTTACAATGTCTTATTGCTAATACTTTAGGTATTAGACCATGTTTATGGATAATCTAATGTTAGGTTTATGTTTATTTTGATTGTATCGTATTCCGTTGTGAGTTTGTTTTAGTGTTGTTAATAAGCGTCTATGTGCTTAAGGTATACTGACTAGTCATATTCAACTAGATCTAGGAATACAAATAGAGCGTTAGCTAGATGCCGGGATAGCTCTCCATATCTGCAATTTATATATCTAGAGTAATAGGATCACAAATATTGACATGTCTTTGACCTTTTTTAGTGATTATTAGGACTAGCATGTGACCTAGGAGCACGAATACCATTTTTGACATTCCTTGGGTAATATATGGACTATGGACTACTAGTAATAAAAAGAGCCGTTAAACAGTAAGTGAGTAAAGTCCTCGATGAGCAGGGATTACCGTAAGATCACCATTATGTTCCAAGATAGATTATAATCAACCTTGAAAACTTTATGCGGATGTGGGTTAATTGTGATAGGAAGGTGCAGATCATAGGTTTTAGAACGAAAGTGCCGACCTAAATCTAGAATATATATCAAACAACGAGATAAACATCATTTCATTTATAAACTAAAACCTATGTTTTATTAAATTAAATATGGTTAATACGTTTCCTTACATTAGGATGACCGCTTCTCTATCTTCTAACTATCAACTTGTGTGTGTGTTAATCGCCCTTATCTTAGTCTAGGTAAACCAAAACTCGTGCCAGTCTCTCAAGCTGAAAACCTCCTTTTTGCTTTAGTTTAGGTTTAACTTAGGTATAACATAAAATAAATTAGGACTAACTTAGATAACCTAAAAATATGTAGATGTATCAAATCACTTAACAAATAAGCAAAAGAAAGTTTAGAGAGAGAAAGTGGGTTGAAACACTTAGAGAGAGAAAAGAAGGAAAAGTGTATTATGAAAGAACCAAATGAACAACCAACCCTCTCCAAGGTGTGGAAAGGGGTATTTATACCTATATGTAGCCGGTCCAATCAGAAGAGGGGTCTTATTTTGACCTAGATTAGACTTGGTAAGTTGTCAAATAATTACACTAACGAGCTATTCTAAGATATATTGGTAGTGACCGAGTCATTTCTCGATTTCCTAACAAACTCCGCCCTAGGGAGTCACTCCAATTTAACAAAAACTTAAGCACAGAACATTCTATAAATGTCTTTAATCTTTGCACGTTATCTTGTTTTTCCTTATCTATAGCTTGTGGAAAACTAGATGTAGTAAACTTTTAGACTTTTAGGCTTTAGCTTGTCTCTTTAACTTGACTTGTATACGATCTTGAGCTTCTTGAGATCATCAACCAAGCATAATCTCTTTTCACCATCTTGTAATCTTTTTGCATCTTTTGATCTTGTTAACCCTTGTCAGAGACACCCTTGCCCTTTTTCTGAGATTTAAATGTTCTAATTTTGTCCTTTGACTATTTGACTTTGTCAGATTCGGGTAGAACACTTACCGAGTTGACTTGGTGAATAATTGTGATTTTGTTATATGGCGAGTATGGTTGCTTGTGATATCGACAAAATAAAAGAAAGCATACAGAACCCTTTGATTCCATAACCGGCTTTCAGCCAAGAGGGAACATGAAAGGCAAATTTTTAGCTCTTGTGTCCCAACCTTAGTACATATATTTTTGTTTCTATTCACATCATGCATATTTCATTTTTGCTTTCAAAATCAAACATACACATCTTCTTTCTCTCCTCTCTTGCGTCTGAATTCACCAACACATACAAACCATACATTTTTGATAAACTTTGGTCAAGAACATGAAGATTTAGAGGTCATGGGTTGATTCTAGTAGTCGGGTTATTGTTTAAATTACATTTGGGTAGTCGGTTCGCGTTTGTTCTCGCTTTTCAAAACCCTCTTTGTAAGTTTCTAAATTTACATTTAACTTGTACTGTTGAGTGTTTAATGATGCTAATAAAAAAAAAAATGAAGCATTGTATGGTGCGTTTGTTAAAAAATCGAACACAAAAATTTAAGAAAAGATTATAAATGGTTGCGTTTGGATCGAATAGAAAACAAGAGTCTAGTAAGTTTTGTTGTCGTCGGTGTAATGTTGAAAAAAACTATCTATTTTCTATTTAGCTTATTTTGGTTAGTGGTATATTTGGCTTATTTATAAGCACTATTGGACTTATTTTGGGCTTATGGTGGTTCGAAAACCCCAAGAACAAGGACATAATTATTTTTGGTTATTTACCTCTTATGTCGTATTATTGTGGACTATTATGAGTGGCTATGGTGATAAACCGAATTTACTACGTAACTTGTTAGCTTATATAAAGCCTATTTTTTGCAATAAGCCCAAATAACCCGCAGCTTTTGAGAGCTTATTTTGGTTCGGTTATTTTGTACTATATAATTTTGTGCTATTTCAACGAATGGGCTTTAGTTTTGGGCCTAAAACATATTTTATACGTATGAATATATAATGGGCCTTATGTCCTTACGACCCAATAAGCGAAAACATAGTCATTTTGCGTATTTTAGACTTTTAGAAGCCAAACCTACTTGGATATGATGTTGAAATTCGTTTGTGGGAACCCTGTTTATGTATGTATGGAAAAACGTAGAATTTCGGTGTTTTTGTCGTATAAAGTGGAATTGTTAGAAATGTAGAAAATAAGGTTTGAAACCCCTTGGAAAATTGTATAAACGAACGGGTAATGTCAAAATTTCGTAAAAAGTCTATACTTAAAATTTTTACTCAAAACGTGATTTTACGATAAAATAATAATATATTATTATTTTAATACGCCGACTAAAAGACGAAAAATGTATATTTTTACGAAACTTTCGTAAATTGTTTAGCATAAATAAACGTTTCATTTCTTGTAATCTAAATGATTAATCAATGATATTAATTAATGATAACTAAGAGTTACCGATAGATTTTACCGAAGTAGTAATTTATAATGTTTATTATACAGAATTATTCTTATATTACTCTACTATTATACTAAAAGGTATAAGTATATATATATAAATATAATAAATATCTATATATATATAGTATAAATTATATTATACTAAGGTATGAGTGGTGAAGTGTGTTATCTTTTGGAACTAAGTCGTCAACCATCACGCCACTGAAGACGTTAAGGAAGACCGTACAACGCGCATCTGACCTTTATGCATCAAACCTGAAAATTGTTTTGGAAATAAATATCTAAGTGGAACATTAATTGTACTAGGTCATGTTCAGATGTCGTTGCATTTGCTTGTGTGATATTGAGTTTGCTGCTAGACACATTTGCTTGAGGTGAGTACTCGTACCCACTTTTAAATCTTTTTTGTTGGGGGGAAATGATACTCAACATGTGTTTTGACAGATTGTTTTTGAACTGTGAAAAGTTTGATTTGTATATTGGAACTAATTTATGTGCTTATGGCATTATGATGAATAAATGTGGTTTGATTGTACTTGCGTGCATCGAGGTGCATGGAAATGTATGTGATTAGCATAGATTTGCTATGTTTGTGATGGTCTTGCCCTAAGTAAATGCTCCAGCTGTAGGCTTATAGTACGAGGTGGACCTACAGAGTTTGCGAATGCCAAGAGCCTGGTATAGATGCTAGTTGTGATGACAGCACGGGGATAGCAATGTCAAGATGTATGATTAGTGGGGATCTAAAGTTCATGGTAATTGGAATGTATTTGCATAATTCACTGTCCATATGCACAATTGTCTAACTATTGAAATATGGCACAACGAATGGGTTTCTCCCCCCCTTTCAAAACCTACGAGCTCACCAGAACTTTTTGATGACCGTTTCGAGTATCATTTTAGGTGAAGTAAATGATCGAGTAAAGAAGGTTGTGATGCGAGCAAGCAGTCTTTAAAAGTGATCCTTTATGGATCAGAGTATTGAGAGTCTTGCATTGGTGTTTACTTTGAACTAGTACTTTAGTTTTCGGTTTAACACTAGTAATTGACCACTGTTGGGCTTTGGTTGTACATAATTGGCGACTATTTAATGTGTTCTTGTTGGGACTTCACTCAAGACTGTACTTGAGGTGGAAGATCATCATGACACTTTTCATTAATGCATTTTAGTTTTCTCTATTTTGTATCTTGTGTTATGATTGATCATTCTTCATCGCATACCCGTGTTTCCGCCTATGTCGGGGTGTGACAGATTGGTAAATCAGAGCCAAGGTTATAGAGAACAGGTGGTTTGGCCTATAAAACAATTATAATCTAGGAACCTTCATATAGTTACAAAATAGAATCTATGTGTCCTATTACTTGCTTTGCGCGTACGTATCGTCTATCGTTGTTAGGAATACGAAATTCCTAGAAAAGTCTCCGGTCACATTCATATTATTATCGGTAGATACCGTATAACAATATTATGAGAACCTAGTGCTAGTTAGTCCAAGCCCCCTGGAAAGCCCAATGCAGCCACGGCCCAACCGACGCACCACTTTGCTAAGTTAATAAATACCCTCTCCACACATGGAGAGGGTGTTGGTTCTCTTTGGTATTTTACACATAGTTCAATCAACCTTCTATTTTCCTTTTTTACTTTCTTTCTCAACTTTCTCTCTCTAGTTCATCTTTTGTGTGAAATGAGTTTTCTTCAATTGGTATCAAGAGCCATGGTTCTATCTTGGTTCCTTTAGTGGTTTTTGTTGTGATTATTTTGAGCTTACTCGATCAGTTTTTTTTGCAGCTTATAAGATTCGGTTTAATTTTTTTCTTGTCTCTCGTTTTTATATATTTCATGTCTTTTTTACAACAGTAACTAGTTTTTAAAACACATAGTTCAATCAACCTTCTTATTTTCCTTTTTACTTTCTCTCTCAACTTTCTCTCTCTAGTTCATCTTTTGTGTGAAACAAACAACAATTTTTTTCTTTGCTATTGATTGTTGTGGAAATTTTAACAAAGAAAAAGAATTGTTTGTTTTAAGGAAACATGAAGTTGGTTGGTTTTTCATTGGTTCAAACTTAGTTTCTTTCTTTTTCTGTTTACGGTTTATTTGTGTTTCTCATTTTGGGTCGTGGCTTATTCTTGTTAAACAAGCTTATTTCAAGTTTTTTAGCTTTTCCGAGTACTTATTCTCTGGTTTAACAAAGCTTATTTTCAAGCTTTTTCAAGTTTTTTTTGGTTAAAAGCTTATTTTTGTAAAAAGTTAGTACATTTTCTTTGGTTTTTGTGTGCAACCAATCTAGCACAAAATCCTTGTGTGAACCGAACTAAAAAGTTTCGACGGAACCGATCTAGCACAACCGAACGAGTTCAGTGTTCAACAACCGATCTAGTCATTTCCTTAATGACCCAAACTAGTCAAAACCATCATCAACCGATCTAGTCATTTCCTTAAGGACCCGAACTAGTCAAAACCATCATCAACCGAACTAGTCAAAACCATTGTGAACCGAACTAGTTATTTTCCTAAAGGACCCGATCTAGTCAAAGTTTAGTAGGAACCGAACTAGCAAAGATTAGAAGGAACCAAACTAAATAATCAACTCAACAGGAACAAAATATACACATTTTAAATCATTTTCGATTTTTCGAGTTCGCGTGACGGTGCTCTACGAGACGTTTAACTTATACCATCGTGATCGTGAACTCGTTTCGATCAACATGGTATATTCGGATTACACCGACGATAACCGTACCGGTTCAAAAGATCAATTTTGCATTCGTGACATGTTTAATAAATTTAAAAACGAAAGAGACGTGTGCATGGAGGGAATTTTTTTTTGTTATTAAATATATTTCAAAATTTACACTTTCAGTCCCTGGACTCCAAGACAAATTCATCTCTTGTCCTTTCTTTGTTTATTAACCCTTATTGTTGAAACAATTTTTAACCGTTAGTCCTTATTCTTATAAATCAGCCCGTTAGTCATCCAAAGTGAATCGTTTGTGCACCGTTTGTCCTTAATTGAGTTTTGATCAACCGTTAATCATTTCAAGCTCAAAATTTATGCACCGTTCATTGTTTTCGCTCATTATTCATCAACAAAAGCTCAAGTTCTTCAACAACAACAACGATTTCACAATAATTAATCATTGCTTCACGGTTTACTCTTGATTTTGTAAAATCCCACGAAAGATTTAATTCTTTTCTCGGTTTAAATCATAGATTTGTAAATTCCCGTGAACGTTAATTGATTTTAAACCACAACAAAATCACTCAATCTACGAATATCCACATATCATTTCACACATTGAATTTCAATGGAATCTTTGAATTCTAAAGAAAGAGAGATGCATCAGTTGCAACAAATGCAAGACAAAGCAAAGGAAAGTTGCATGATATCATTTCGACTACTTCATTCACACCTCAAGGCCCTTTCAAACAACGACTTAAAAGGGACTCGAATTGAGGGATGTTTCGAACGGGCATTTATGGCACTCTTTGATCAAGATGTTCAGACTTTCACAGGCTCAATGTTACTAAACTTGAATCAACTAGAACATCAACTTGACAAAGAAGAATTTCACGAAACTGGATCCATGGATGCTTTTAGAGTACTTGTAAAAACATTTCACGGTCTCAATTTCCGATACAATTTCGTTGATGATGAAGGCCTAATAATACGTAAGTTCTTTCTAGCATGCACTCAAATCGAGGTTCGACAATTCCGTGATATATTGATCCAACACATATAATCTGTTAAGAAGTCTATTGATGAAAGAGCAATGCATACACGAGAGTATGACAACAGGGTGAATGAAAGACAGATGCAATCAAAAGAGGGAAAGGGTGATTCAAGTAAAACACTGGACGCTAATTTGGTTGTTACAGAAAGCAATGAGACAGAATTAGAAAGGCATGTTTCAAGCAGCAGATCCGGGAAAGATACATATGCTAAGGATGCAGATGTCAACTCCGTAAATGACAAACAACCAATGGCCGAGGTACAACTGTTTGCTGAACATAATATACTTGCTAATGAACAACAGCATTTTGAGCAATCTGAATCCGTTTATGATACATATTTGTTGGAAAAGGTTGATAGAAATACCATTCCTAAATCAACAGATATGAGTCATAGGGGAGGAGAGATTGACCAGAATGCTGATGCTGAAAAATGTCAAGTTTCATGTCCTTTACTTGATCTATCATTTGATAACATAACAACTAAATTTTCAAATCAATTTCTCGAATCTGAAAATATTTCTCTCAAAAAGACTGTTGCCCAACTTCAAAAAGAATTTTCAAGAATGGAAACACATTGTGTTAACATGGAACTAAATTCAAAATCACAGGTTGAAAATGGCAACATGGTCAAATTTTAAATGAAACAAGTAATAAAGTCAAGATTAAAAAGAAAATTGAGGTACTTGAAACAATCAATATCGAATTGGAACATAGTGTGGCTAAATTACTTGCTGAGAATAAGAAGTTGCATAAGGAAAATGAGAATTTGAAACAGACTTACAAAGATCTTTACGACTCTATCAAAAAGACACGAGTTCAGATAAAAGACCATAATGATTCACTGATTGCTCAAATAAATAGTAAGACTGTTGAAAATGCTGATTTAAAGGATCAAATTCAGGAAAAGGTTTTTGCGAATGCAGCATTGAAAAACGAATTAAGAAAGCTAAAAGGAAAAAGCGTGGATACTAAATTTGCAAAACCATCAATCTCAAAGAAACCGGTTTTACAACCACTCAGAAACCAGTCAGTTGTTAGACAACCGAATGCGTTTAAATCTGAACAGCCTAATTTTTCAAAACCACAGTTTGCCTCCCAAGTTGATGTGAATAACGTTTTGTCAAAACCAGTCACTCAACATTATTTGCCTAAGGGAAGAGAATCTGCTTTTGCAAAACCTAATCATATGATTGCATCTAGCTCATCTAGGAATAGTTCTAAAAACATGCCAAGATTGAGTTCAAATGACATGGTTTATAATCACTATCTAGAAGAAGCTCAGAAAATGACACAAGAAAAAGACAGGAATTCAGAATCTAGTGTAATGTATTCTACTAGGCTAGAAAACACTACTAATGATCACAAACCAAAACCTAGGAGCAACAATCAAACAACTAGGAGTTTGCCTGTTTCTAAGAGTAGTTGTGTAACGTCAAGGGTTGTGCCTCTAGTAGATCATTCTAGGAATTCTAGTCATTTTTCAGATTCCAAATACTTTGTTTGTTCTACATGTCATAAATGTGTCTTTAATGAAAATCATGATGTTTGTATAACAAAACTCCTAAAGGAGGTGAATTTACAAGCAAAGATTCAATCCCATAAGACCATAAACAGTAACAAACCCGTAGATCAAAAGAGTCATACTTAGAAACCTGGTAGGCAGATCTTTATAGGACATAGATCTTCTCCTGGTAACTCTTCCGCTGTGCATGAGAGACCAATTACTCCTAGATCTTGTCTTAGGTGGAAACCAACGGGTAGAATTTTCAAGACTGCTGGCCTTAGGTGGATTCCAACAGGAAAGAAATTTACCTCTAGCATAACCAAGGTTGACGGTGAACCCCTAAATAGTTCAAATGAAGATTTCACTAACCCATATAAATGCGAACAAACTCTTAATGTCAGTGCATGTACTCTTAACTTAAGTGCAGGTACACCCTTTAATCCTAAAAAGGAAAGACTTAAAGTTTGGTTGCTGAAAAAGTTGATATCTAAGAATCAAGTCTCCAAACAGTGCTCAAGGTGTTAAAGAACAACAACAACGTGCATATTTTGATGATCCATGTCATGAACTTCTCCATAAAGTCAACATTTCACAGGGATCATCTTCAAATGTACACAAATGATTAAAAAGACTGCTATGGCATCTGTAGACAACACTTCAGGCCCCGTTCCTCAAAGAAAAGAAAGGTGTACGCTTCAGTGCGCTTTATCTTCAAGAGAAGAGAAATCATCTTGTTTTCGACCATTCTCATCAACAATGACATATTCTCATAAGCTCGGATATTATACAAGTGGATCAACATACATTAACTTGTATTTTAGCTCACTTGGTTAATCAAAAATGGCAACCACATATGCAATTTTTGAAAGGGAGAAAAGTGAATAAAATATGGTTAAAAGTTGATTGATTCTTTAAATGGTCAATATGGCTTCTGAACACAGCAGTTCAGGACCCGCACTTCATGAAATGACTCCTGCAACAATCAGTTCAGGACTCGTGTCAACCCTCCTCCTTCAACGCCGTTAGTACCACCTTCGAGAGGTGATTGGGATCTTTTGTTTCAACCGCTGTTTGATGAATTACTCACGCCTCCACCCAGTATTGATTACCCAGCCCCTAAAGTCGTTTCTCTAATTCATGAAGTAGAAGCTCCAGTTCTTGCTGTATCAACCAGTTTACCTTCTTCAACAAATGTTGACCAAGATGCACCATCACCAAGTAACTCTCAAACAACACCCAAAACTCAACCTCTCGTCATTCCTAATGATGTTGAAGAAGACAATCATGATATTGAAGTTGCACATATGGATAATGATCCGTACTTCGGTATCCTAATTCCAGAAGTTCCTTCTGATCAATCTTCATCATCAGATTCTATTCATACAATTGTGCATCCTGATCACCAAATTTCTGAACACAATAGCAAATGGACTAAGGATCACCCACTTGAAAATATAATCGATGAACTCGCTAGACCAGTTTCCACAAGGCTGCAATTACATGAGCAATCTCTTTTTTGTTACTACGATGCTTTCCTCACTGCTGTTGAACCCAAGACGTATAAAGATGCTTTGACTCAATTCGGCTGGATCGAAGCAATGCAAGAAGAGCTCAATGAGTTCGAACGCCTTGGATTTTGGGAGCTCGTACCCCCACCAGATAAAGTTATGGTTATTACTTTGAAGTGGATCTACAAAGTGAAGCTAGACGAACTGGGAGGTATTCTAAAGAACAAAGTTATGGTTAGTGGCTCCAGTTCTTTTGCTCCAGTTGCAAGATTAGAGGCTATAAGGATTTTTCTCGCGTTTGCCGCTCACATGAACATGGTCGTCTACCAAATAGATGTGAAGACTGCGTTTCTGAATGGTAATCTGCGGGAAGAGGTTTATGTTAGCTAGCCGGACGGGTTTGTGGATCCAAATAACCCCAATCACGTATACAAGCTAAAGAAATCTCTTTATCGGTTGAAATAAGCTCCACGCGCGTGGTATGATATGTTGTCTTCATTCCTGCTATCCCAAGACTTCTCCAAAGGCTCAGTGGATCCTACTCTGTTCATCTGTAGGGAAGGCAAGGAATTACTTTTGTTACAAATATATGTCGATGATATTATCTTTGCTGCATCTACACCTGAACTTTGTGACTTATTTGCTAAAATAATGTCTTCAAAATTTAAGATGTCAATGATGGGCAAAATCTCATTTTTCTTAGGACTACAGATTTCTCAAAGTCCCAGAGGCATCTTTATTAACCAGTCAAAATATGCCCTTGAATCTTTAAAGAAATACGGTTTTGACACTTGTGACCCAGTGGATACTCCCATGGTGGAGAAATCCAAACTGGATGAGGATAAAGAAGGGAAAGCCATTGATCCATCATACTATCGTGGTATGATTGACACCCTCCTTTATCTCACAGCCAGTAGACCTGACCTATAATTTTCTATATGCATGTGTGCCCGGTATCAGGCTCGTCCTACCGAAAAGCACTTACATGCGGTTAAAAGGATCTTTTGGTATCTAAAAGGAACCGTCAATCGGGGATTATGGTATCCAAAGGATTCTTCAATTACACTAACAACATTAGCAGATGCGGATCATGCTGGTTGTCAAGATACACGTCGTAGCACATCTGGTAGTATGCAGTTTCTGGAAGTTAGACTTGTTAGCTGGTCATAAAAAAGGTAGAAAAGCGTTGCGATATCTAGTATGGAAGCTGAATATATTGCTATGTCTGGCTGTTGTGCTCAAATTCTTTGGATGAGATCACAACTTACCGACTATGGCCTTGGATTCAATAAAATTCCAATGTACTGTGATAACAAAAGCGTTATTGCCTTATGTTGCAACAATGTTCAACATTTTAGGTCGAAGCATATAGACATCAGATTTCACTTTATCAAGGAGCATGTTGAGAATGGGGTGATCGAACTTTATTTTGTCAATACAGAGTATCAGCTGGCGGACATCTTCACTAAAGCCCTTTGCAGAGAAAGAATAGAATTTCTTATCCACAAGCTGGGAATGCGGAGTTTTACGTCGGAGACTCTGAAACAATTGGCAGATGAAGTTGATGAATAGTGGTGGTACCTATTCAAATATCTTTATCATATGTATATATATTAAAACCATAAAACCAAAAAGATTTTTCATTTTTTAGAAATTTTTATAAAAACAAAATACAAAAATATAAATATATAAAACCAAAGAAAAAATTAAAAAATGAGAAAAATATAAAAAGAGGTAATAATGGCATGTCTTCTGAAAATCGATAACATTTATGGTCTTAGAAATGTCATTCAATAATGATACGAGGCTGTAAATGAAGTTCAAGCAGAAGTTCCAAATGTTTTCAAAACATGCCAAAAATGGCTTGCTATTATTTCAGATAGCAACCCGGTCATCATCTTAAAGGCAAGTATTTCAAAAAGAAAACTTTACCTCTCAACGGGAATTTATTCTCGGGCATGGTCTACTTTATAACCATGCAAAGGCTTGTGTTTACTTTGCAACACAACCCATGCTTCCTATGTATAATGTGGAAACCTGATTGTAGGCTTTATAGATCGTTTTGCCCATCTAGGATATAATAACATTGAATGACATGAAGCACAGCAGAATAACAAAAAAGAACATCAATGTTATCACAAGGTTTCCTTTATTCATACTAATAATGAACTATAAACTAACTAATAAGCTAACTACTAATAAGCCTACTATTAGACTCTCATTGGAGAGATCTAACTATGATGGATATATATAGCAGACGTCTCTAATACCCTTTATATAGAGGGTTTACAAGAAAACCTAGCTTACATAGGAAGCTAACTTAATATTTCACATAAGGGATTAATTGAATTTACTACACAAGCCTTAGATGTCATGTGTTTAAAGCTTTATGGACTTATTTGCAATTTAAGACTTAGATTGATTCTCATGAAATAGATTTAGCTATCAATTCTTCCAACACATCTCTAGTATATGACTTGCGTACTAGGTTTTAACAATTCCGAGTTATCAAAACCAGCAAGGTGAAGGAATAATAACAATAAAGATAAATGAGTACCCGTGATAGAATTCATACCCTAATCTCATTTTAGCTCATTATGGGAAGACAAATGTCATAACCGCAGAGAAAATCAGTGTTTAACTTGTTACTTTCGGGTGTACTATTTCAACTACATGGGGGTAGAGATATCTTGTGATTTCAAATATGCATCATTTAAGATACTAGGGGGAAGTGTTGTAAGAAGATTTATTCTAAGCATGAGAAGATTGGTTACTGATTCAAATAAAGTGCTTCTTAAACGTTTTAATCACAAACTTATACATAAAATGAGTAGAAATATTTGATAAAAGAGGTACACATAGGTATGATGATTCCTTTAAATAGTTAGTATCCTGCAGGAAGAAATGTCTACATTTGGGACTTAGTTGACTTAGGTGTTATCATTTCAACTACTTAGAGGGAATAATTGTGACATCCGGGACTTAGTTGACTTTGGTGTTACAATTTATATCATCACTATCATGTAATGAGAAATACAGACATCCGGGACTTAATTGACTTTGGTGTTACGGTTTTGAGTTATTTGTGTACTTCAGATATCTGGGCTTTATACATCAAGACTGCTTGATGTGGCTTGCAAGAAAGTTTTGAATCTACTCAAGAAAGGATTGCTAATTTAGGGGAAGCTAAACAACATCAACACAGACATCACCAACTCACAAGCTCAAGTCATATGTACTTAATCTGTTTCATACTCAAAGTTTAGAAGCAAAGACGTTTCGGTAACTTGAAAGAAAGATTAAGCAATACTGAAGAGTGTTTGTACAGATACAGAACAGATTGACAAATTCTTGAAAGAAAGAAGGTTTTGAGGAGCATGAGAAAGTTCGTATGTTGGGAGATTAGTACGAAATGAGACCTCGGCTGCGACAAAAGAACCATAGATTTCTCATCATTCCAGGTCAAAACCTTCGTACGTAATAATCTGTGAATATATATAGCGAAGACTAATGGTGAATCCCTAGAGTGCTACTAGTACAAAGTTTTTCAAGAATTTCTTAGTAAATTCAAAAATTTTCAAATTATTATACTCAGCACTGTCTTATATACCCTCAAATATTGAGGGGAGCATTAAAATGTCTAATAGTTTTGTGGATAACATATTGACCCCAGAAACGTTTAATCAATTGATATATAAGGACTTTTGGTTGTGTTAAAAATCACGGAATATAACATTTGGAATAAGGGATATAAATGTGATTAAACTGGACTTAAATTGTACTGGATTGTGATCATATAAAATGGACTCAAGGTACTCTACACTTAACAAGGAACAAACGATTATCAACCACATGATAAGGGGAGCTTTTAGTGATGATGAAAAACTCTCAAAGTGTAAAATCTATGATATATATATCAAACCCTTTGATTGAAATTTTTCAATGTTTTTGGAAGGATTGTGATGAAATACCCAAAAAACGACCAAGACTTACAAATAAATATTTATGAAGTAAAAAAGGAGGATAGGCTTAGGTATTCAAATCCCAAGATCCCATCCAGAAACAGGAGGATCTACCCCGGGGGAAATCCACTAGTTAGTGTAGAAGTCCTTAGGTATGATACAAAAGGAGAAAAAGTAAGAATCGGGAATAATGCCGACTGAGATGGAGCTAACACTGGAACAAACCCAACAGGGTGTTAGTTATGAAGTCTCAGTAAGTATACATTGAAGGGGTTGAAGAATGAAAAAGAAATGTAAGGATAAAGGGTGTAAAGAAAGAAGCCCTCCATACACTTAGGCAGAAACCGGGTCAATACATAAACTGTCGGAAACACTAAGGTGTTGTCTGACATTGAAGACTGTCATGGACCTAGTGACGCTATGCACACCTCTCGCCCCCCTAGCCACTCAAGGATCTCTCAAAAGACACTGTTCATTTCTCAGACGGAGATTAAACTATTCAATCGACTTTCTCACTCCGAGTTAGTTGATATTGAAAAGGTGGCAGTTTGCCTCCATCCTCTGATCACTCAATCTAAAGCACTATTGAGTCTAGAGAATAAAAGAGTCATCCCAAAAACTAATTTATGACACTTGTCAAAATAGCATGCCTAAGTCACACAATGGTGAATAACAAGATATATATTAAGAGTCCTACGCAATTATCTTGTGAGTTTGCCTAGAAACATACTGCGTGATAATATCCACAATGAAGAAGGAAATCCGGCTTGAGCCACATCAAACAAGCTCATGGTAGGTGACTTATGCGATTCTATACGAATCAAACTTGTGACAACAGAAAGAAACGATGGTGCGAATCTATAAAGAAACAAACTTGTTCCATGATATGCATTGACGATGAAGAAGATTTTTTGAATGAATACACACTCAGATGGTCACAAAACCATTTACCAGTGACCACGTTGATTTGATTTTCAAATTGATTTTTCTATTTCAATCGGTGAGATAGTAACTCACTGGTTCACTCTTATCGTGCTATCTGCTTTGAGACGTTCTGATAATGAGAACATGTTGAGTTTGATGAATCTAATGCAAATATGTTAGAAAGATTCTATACTTCAGCTGGAAATTCTATCAAGTAGATTCTTCTTAAATTGAATCTACCTGATTCACAGGTCAATCCTCACGATTCAAAGGTTACTTCAACCAAACACCGGCAATGACAAAGCCATATTCTACCCCTCCTTTATTGCTAACTGTTATAAATGCAGTATAACTTAAAGATGGTGGTGAAGGTGCCTGATTCTAGCTAACTCACAAATTCAGTAACCACATACTCATACCCGACCGACAAACAATAAAAGACATCATGAAAGCTCAAGTACAAGTTTTCAGAGACTTCCGTACTCTAATACCGTACGTCTTCTTAGATGACGAATAATAAAGTCCAAGAATTTCAAAGAAGTTTCCTCACTCTGATACCGAACACTTTCTCGAAGTGATTAAGTGATTAAAGTTAAAGAATTTCAAGAAAGATGCAACAATACAGCTTTCCAGTCCAACAAATCAAGAATGGAATGAAGCATGTCGGTCCAGAATCACAAGATCAGCAAGATGACAAAGTCACAAGAATGAGAAACAATTATGCTTGTTAGATGAACTCACAGTGCTCAAGATCACATCTCCACTTACAAGTAAAGAAACAAAGGAACAAGCAGAGCCAAAGTCAAAGATTACTACAAAATAATACACAAGGAGAAAGTCAGAGTTTAATCAACTGAAGCCTAAGAGGATATATCAAAAAGTATTCAAGGTTAAATTTTGGTAAAAAGGATGACCTCCCTTAGGGGTGATTGTTGTAACAAGAAAAGAATCGGTCACTTCAAGTTGTAATAGTCCCCTTAGCCCGAGTTTGTTATAGTGATAAGTCAAGTAAGCTAGTCTGGCCTAAGGCCCCAGGAAAGCCCGTTAAGGCCCATGGCCGGACCAAGATGTACTATATATAAACCCCTCTCCATGCCTGGAGAGGTGTTTGGTTGTCTCATTTCTCATTTCACATACAGTAATAAATTAATCATCTTTCTCTCTCTAGAAACTTTCCAACCCACTTCCCTCTCTAGTTCTTGTATAATATCAAAGATTACTAGTATTCTTCAATCCATTTGTTGCACCAGTCAACATTGAGGTTATTCAATCCTTCATGCAGACGGTTGGCTATCAAGGTATTGTTAACAAAGTAAGTACTTTCTTTACAAAGTTTCTTGCTTAACCATGGCACACAATGTTCAAGGTGTTCAATCGTTGCTTAACCACAAGAACATCTGGGCATGATCAAACCAAAATCAACATTCTTCAGTTATTTCATGTTGTGGTCAACTACACGAATGTTGATTATGCTGCTCGTATATGCATGGGAATTTTGATGTGTCGTTTGTGTAGTGTATATTTTTATGATACAAGTTTTAATTTTATATTTTGCGACTCAACCATAAATAACACTTTAATGGGCATGTACCCGTCGTGGTTAGATTCGTTGTAAGTAGGTTTGAACGAACCACTTGAAGCGAGGTTAAATCTCTCAATTTATTTATATTTTGGTTATCTAACCTAAGTCAAACCTATGCTAATCTTATGTTAGTTCTAATCCTATTCAAACAGTAAAAGTGAGGTTTTCACTTGAGAGACTGGCACGGTTTAGGGTTGTGGATGACTACAATCAATTCAAGACACGTTAACCTACTAAAATCAAAATTAGTAAAAAGATAAGAAGAGCGACGAGACCTTATAAAAGAAAACTGTATTAGCTATCATTTAATCCGATTTAGAAGTTGGTTTTTTTTATTCAGTACAATGATACTTATCTTGAGAGGCAATCATTCTTAGACTTAGGCGGACTTCATGCCTAAACCTAGACACATTAATTCTGTTACAATTAAAGTATCCGCATAAAGTATCCTTATATATTGATTATAATTCTCCACTAGAGGATGACACCGTGTATGTCGTACGAACCATGGCTCATAGAGACTTTACCCACTTACTGCTTAACGGTAACTAAGTGTTAAGGTGGTAAGTCCTACAATTCCAAACTATACCAGTGATCAGAACATTGTTAGTTAGAACTAAAGCCACTACCTTACGTACAACCAGTTCAAATCAGGAAAGCAGGACGAAATTACTGATCGTATTTGTTTCCACATATACGCATTAACTATAAGGAGAGCTATCCCGGACTCTAGCCAAGGCCCCAAACATACTTTGAATATGCAGCTCATAAATATGTAAACTAGACCAGTTGAATGATAGGTCGCATACCTAAGCACGATAAACAATTAGCATGTGATAAACATAATTAATAAATAAACTATAAATTAAGAAAATAGAGATATAACAAAACCAATCATTCAGATCTTTATAAAATTGGCCAAATACTCAAAGGGTTAGCTTCAAACATCATAATTAATCGAAGAGTAAATGGCTTAGGCCAAGTTAAACTAAACGAGGTAAAGAATGAAAACCAAAAACAAAACAAGAAGGGAGAAATATGATTAGCAAGACCTCTTCTGCTCGTTTATTCTCTCTAACAATTTGAATTTTGATGGATTAGTATCGAGAATATGATTTAGCACACTAAAACGCATTTTTAAGTTTTGTATCAATAGGGTCCTGGAGTCGTTAGTACGATACGGCGTATCCAAGGTAAGGAACTACGTATTAGGGATCTCTTGGAGTAGGGACCACTTTAGAATATCTTCCAAGAAATATTCACATACTATGATCTTCTAATACCGCGAATTGGAGCTTTTACTGGATGAACACATATGAAACTTGTTTCCTTTATGGTCTTTGGTGAGTGCAGGCACGGATAATTTAGAACAGAAAGAAAGTATTTGCAAAAGGTGAAAAAATCAGTGGGGAATAGTCCAATATTTATAGGCAAACTGAGTTGACTTTTTGTCTGGCCAGTCCCCTTAATTAGGGTGCCGGTCCTCTTAACAACTAATGGGACCGCTCTTGTAATTAAGGGGGCCGCCCAGCCTGGACGCTCCTTTTTTTGTATTTTCTGGGGGAGGTGTTTTCTGTAACATTTCTAGCCGTTTTTAGGTAGAAAATTTGAATTCAAAATATTTATTTGAATAAAATATTTCTTTTAAATCTAAAAATGTATCCCTAAGAATTTTTCCGTTTAAGCATTTATTTGATCTATTACAAGTACACAACCAAACACCTCACAAAATAGGAAGATGAAAACACTCAAATCACTCAACTAATCTATGTGGTAACATGTAACTAATTTGCTTAATTGCTCGGTCATAACGAGTATTCTATCATAGGCTTGGCAAGGATACACATCTCCACCACTAGAGCTAAGGAGTAACAAGTTTATAAAGGTAAAATAGGTTTTTATTATAAGGCTTAGGGTTGATCATTCTACAATCTTTCACCAAAAGTATCACACCAACAAGGCAGCTGAAGCACACATACATGGCCGTAACGACAGAATAGATATGTATGCTCGATCACATCCTCATTCGAGTTTAACCAAGGGTTAGGATGAAGAATGATATAGGGTAGGGATCTTCTAACTTTCACCAATAGTAATAAACCAACAAGGTAGTAGAGACATGCATACATGGCCGTAACAACGGAATAGACATGCATGCTCGATCACATCCTCATTCACGTAAAACCCATGGTTAATGATTAGGAAAGGGAATTAAATTGTTGTTAAATAAAAGTTACGAAGCAAATAGACTAGGTCCAAGATATAAGTTGCTAGACACTTTTGTTTCCCCGACCATTACCATGATAAAGACACAACTATTTACAAACGTCTTGATCATAGATAAAAAACAACAACCAAAGTTGGTGTTCCCGTAACGGTCAACTTCCCAATCATCCCATACTTTACATACTTTTACAAGACAAGTGGCGATATCTACCACTTTATACAAAACTTTACATCGTTGACTTATAGATGTATCAACGAATAATCGATCCTTCATATAATTCATTCGGTAATGTGAAACGATTATCTTCAAACTTTCCTTCTCTTTTTTGTTGCGATTTTCTAATTTTTTTTATTTTTTTTCATATACTAACTACGAAACTCGGTGTAATTTCACCATCTTTACGATTATAATAATTCCGGATAATTCCTTCGATAATTCTTCATTCTTCGGATGTACTAATAATTGTGTTGGTAGTAAAATTACATGAGTTTTGACTACTTTATACATTCCTATTTGCAATGTGCAAATTTCTTCCAACTATACCAAAGATAGAAAATGACACAAGACTCGAGAAATACATACTTTACACTTTAAGCAACTAGCAACTGATAAATGGACTTAATCTAACAGGGTAGGCTAAGGTGTAAAGGTGTAACGAAACAAATAGTTGGTGTAATTCCTAAAGGACTGGCTCTATTGGTTTTTCTAGGGGTATCTTACTCTTATAGTAAGAGTAAACAAAGGGTTTATACGGGGGTTAACTAACCAGTGTAGTTAGTTAATAAACAATATGTATAGGCTTTTTGGGTGTAATCCTAAAAATTTTACCAATTTAAACAAGTTACTCCATCTAAATCCATAGTACTCATTATTGTGGTCTCGAATAGATATACCAAGCCAAGTTCTAAAGTCTACAACATCACCGGCACACTCATATTTTTGTTAAATTTGGGTAAACATTTGGAAACGGAAAAGGTTAAATCCTCACAATATCTAATAAGGGTTATTGTGTGCGGGTTATGTAACAAGTAATTTCACAAAAGTATGTTTGAATTTTTTTTAATTTGAGCGTAATTTAAGAATTTTGATGTGAAAAATAGGACAAATATACATTCTAATTCCATCCCCCTTGAATTATACAATGTCCTCTTTGTATAGATAAAACATTAAAAACGGGAATTTAAAAGAATTAAAATGAGAAACTCTCCTGATATTTTGCTCGGTAGATTCTCCATGTTGATTTATGAGCAAGAATGTGTGTTGAACAGCCGTCTTAAGGTTCTAAGACTCCAACACTTCTAGATTTCCAGATTGTAGATCCTTCACTAATATTCGTCAATTTCTTTTTCAGCGAGGACCTGTGCAAAATATAGGAAAAACATGCAAAATCCTATCTCGGGTATCTACGGTTAATTAAATATGCTAAATAAACTATATAGGAGATCAATACGCCGTATAGAAACCTGTAAAAAGTATCTAAATACGGGTCAGTCTGTTGAATACGTCGTATCATGTCCATGAATACGCCGTATTGACAGAACTGATAATAATGTTTAAAGTGCATAAATATAAAGGATTGATAACGTCCAGACAGTCAATACGCCGTATGGTATAGAGCGGATACACCGTATTGATGTCTAGGAAGACAAACTCAATAAAAATAAATAATAATCCGGGTTGTCTCCCGGGATGCACTTTTGTGTACAGCTAAGTCTTTAAGTTAGACTTTTCTTCAGCTTCATTCGGCTCTTGTTACTATCCATCCTTCATCCATAATGCGAAAGATTTCTTGGTATGCTTGACATGCATCTTCTCTTGTACTCGTTAAATCTTCGTATTCATCTTTTTTAACAGTAACATACTCTTCGTCTTGTCCGAATGAATACTTGATAATCTCAAATCTTCTTACAGTGCAAATCGGCAACTCATGAGTTTCATTACCACATAACTCATATCTTTCATCATCTTCATGTTCATTCTCATATTCCCATTCATTACGATCACTGTTGGTAATTTCAAAGTCGTCCCAACTTTTCCAACCTTCATCATTAGATTCAACATCTTCATTGATTAATTCTTCCATGATAGTCTTATTTCTTAAAGCTTTTTCTTTTAGCTCTATATCCTTCAAAGCATCGTACCATTCTAAATCTTGGAAATGGAGTGTGTTTCCTACTATGTAAGCTCCTGGTAAGTTTCCTCCATTACAATATCCATCTTCTCTCCAACTACAGGTAGGCCACTACGAATACCCACTTTTATAATTAAATGGCTTACAATGATGTTTAACTGGACTTAGTTATTTCCATACTCTATTCTCCGTCTATGGCTTTTCGTGTACCCATGGCATGTTTTTGTTCCACTCATATATCCAATCGTCCTTATACTCTTCGTACGTCTTAAATCTCACAATATCATTAGTAAGGACATCCGGGTCTATCTTGAGTAGGTAATTGAACTCTTTGAATTTTTCGCACAACGGTGTTTCATAATCGAACAAGTTTGTTTCAATCCTAAAAATTTCACCGATTTCTTGTTCATTATCGTGATTAATTTCCTCAAGATTGGAAGTTTCTTCATTCGTTGGCTCAATTTTGTCACTTCCTAATTTCCAGTAGTCCCACAAAACTCCTTTAGTGAATATGTCCATCGTCTTATAGCTCATAAACTTTAAGGACAACCAGTTTTCAAACTTTCCATTAGTGGGGTCCCACTTAATCATGGGGGTGATAATTTTGCTAGTGCGGGAAGGCGGGTAGTATTTTCCAAAAAAATTAGCAGTTAAATCGACCCAACTAGTAATTGATCATTTAATTCCATCAAACCATCTCCATGCATCTCTAGCCAATGAGATTGGAAAAAAAACAACTCTGAGTTTATCTTGACTCGCATTGGGTAGATTGATTGGGTCAACAATTCTAAGGAAGTATTTGATATGCTCGACCGCGTCTTTCCCATTAGCTCCACTAAAAGCATTATTGTGCAAATCATCAAGGAATTTTCCTTTCAGCTCATAAGCGTTTGTGGAAATCGTAGAGGGGGTGAATACATTTCCATTTAAAAACTTAAAACATTTTGTATCAAATTATCGATCAAGTTGAACGCAATATGAGAAGTGTGAATAATACATCTATATCCACTAGAACATGGCATAACAGAAGTGGATACGCCGTATCGGTTAATCGACCAGAAAAGTGTATTATGAAAAACAATTAAATAAACAAACAATTAGACTAAGCAAATATACAAGCAAACAATTAAATACAAATATACACGATATACAGAATTATACACTAATCTAAATTACACTAATCCTAAGGTTTAGATCTAATCTAATGTTAAAAACCAAAATATCAAATAAAAATCAAGATTAAATTTTTTTCACTCCCCGGCAACGGTGCCAAAAACTTGATGTGTCGTTGTGTAGTTGTAATTTTATGGTTTCAAGTTTTAAATTTATATTTTGCCGACTTAACCAAAAACAACACTTTAACAGGCAGTGTACCCGATCGGTGGTAGTTTCGTGGTAAGTAGGGTGTCGATCACTAAGAGCGAGAAACACAATTTCAATTTATTAATATTTTGGTTATCTAAACTAAGTTAATTCTATTCTATGTGATCGTAGTCAATAGTATATATATAATATAGTTGAATCGGCAAACAAACCAACTCACGAATAAAATATAATTTCGAAAGTATCGATTTCGAAGGTGACCCCTTCTAGTCTTTTCCCGGGTCGTTTATGTTCCTGACGAGGTGTGAATTGAACTTTGAGTTGACGTTTGTAATCGGGATTTTGAATAGATTAAAATTTTGGATTTTAGTTTCTATTTTCTACAAATGAAATGCAAAAACAAGCAAAAGGCAAGCAATAATTAAGGCAAACACGAATTAAATACAAAAAAACGTTAACGGGATTTAAATAACGAACCCTAAAACCTAAAATTTTAAATTTTAACCCTAGAAAAGCTAATTTAATTTTTAAGAGTCCTAATGATAAAATAAAATTAAAAAAAAAAGAATTATATTTTTTGACTTTTATTTAATTTATTATGACTTAAATACACTTTTAATCTAAATTAAATATTAAAAATACTAAACTATTTTAGAAAAATATCAAAACTTCAGGGAAAGTACTTAAGACTATATTAATCCTAGGAAAAATAAAATTGGCCAAACAGCTTATCTCAATAAGCTGTAAAGAAGCTCAAATAAGCTGTGGGTTTATTCTGCCAAAAACCCTTATAAAATTAATGTTGCAAGGAATTTATGAAAAAGTCCTAAGGGCGCGTTGGCAGTAGAGATTGGTGTAAAGGCTTGAGTGTGTGAAGGGTGAGGTCACAGGTTCGAAACCTGTGGCCTTACCTTTTTATAAAACATTTTTTATTTGCTATTTTTTTACAAACTTATTTATAAGCTAAAAACAAGACCTTTTTTTGTGAAATGACTTCTTATGAAAAGCTCAAATAAGCTAGATAAAAGATAATTAAGATGACAGAATGACTAAAAAGGCTTCTAAGCTTTTTTTTCTTAACTAATTTTAAGAACAAGCTTTAAAAAGCTAAACCTAAAGACAGATAAGCTACAAAATCCTTGAATCTATCCTAATAAGCAGAACTAATACCAAAATAAACCTTTAAATAAGCTGAGAAGCTCAGATACCAAATAAGCTTTTTGACTAACTTTGAGAACTAAACAGCCTAAAGGGAACTTTTTAAGCTTATTTTTAAGCCACTAAACCAATAAGCCAATGGGTAAAAACTCAAAACAGATGAAGCTTATACATTAAGCTTTGAGAATAAGCAAAAATTAAGCAATCTAGATTACTAATAAGCTATAAAATTGCAAATGAAAAAGGCTGTTAAGCAGCTTCTATGTTTTTGGTTTTAAGAGATTTTGAAAGAAAAATAGGCAAACTGCAACCCTATTTATAAGCTACTAAATAAGCTTTGATCCTGAAAATAAACTCAAACAGATCAAACTAGAGATGTAAACAACTTGTGCTCTAAAAATCAAATCTTAAAACAAACTTATTCTAATCAAATTATGTTGTTGAAAATTAAGCTTTTAAAACTTGGGAAATGACTCAATGGCTTAGACAGATTTTCTAAATCATTAAACCACAAATGCAATCTGTATAATGCAGTTTAAGTCTAAAATGACACTTATGCAAGACCTTAAAACAACTTTAAAGATGAATCTTAGAATAAGCAGTTTAAAAAAAAACTCTAAGACCACAGACTTTAAGAACTGATTAAGTTAACCTTAAAACTTAATTTTAAAACTTAAAAGCTTAATAAAATAGATTATAAGACCTATTTAGAGCTTATTGAATTTGGCTTAAGGACCAAAGTGAGGTCAAGCAGCCTTAACCTTGGTTAAGGCTGCTGTCCCAAACACCCATTTAAAATTATTTGTTACCATTTTAAGCTTGATTCTAACAGTTTTAAACTCAGATTTTTAAAATTAGTTAACAAACTAATAATATTAAGACTAAATAAGCAAAATCCAATAACTGAAAAGCACTTAACAATAAGCAATCCAAAATAAGCTATTTTGGGCTTTTAGAGACAGATTTAGGTAAAACTTATACAAATGAGATTCAATCAAAAGTAAGTAACAATAAGTAAATAAATAATCTATATTAAGCAGTAATAAGCACTTGGACACAGTAAATAAGCAGTTGAATAAGAAAATGTAGAATAAGCTAATTTGACAAAGAAAAAAGAAACACACCTTAATTCTTGCTTAAACAAGAAGGTAACAAGTTCTAGCTTATTCTCTTAAGCTAGTAAGCCCAATAAGCCCTTCCTTTACTGGCTTATCATCCAAGTGCTCAATAATTCAATGAACAGTAATAAAAAGAAACTTCACTTTTAATTAAATACCATTAGAGTACAATGCTTGGAATATAGAAAATGCTTATAAAAAAGCTTAAAAACAAGAATTAAAATACAAAGCTGGAAAAGAAAAGTAAAGGTCCTTAATTCTTCAAAATCCTCCCCTATTTATAGGGGAGATCATGAGTGCTATGTGGGGAAATACAACCAAGGCTTTCAATCATTCCAAAATTCTTCATGGAAAGTGCTAATCACAACAAATCAGGCATTAAAAATCGTGTCATCAATTCATTGACTTTCCAAACATACTCGACGTGTCAATTCATCTCTTTTTAGTCCAATAGGAGGCTGCCACATGGCTGGAAGTGTGCCAGACATGGTGTAGGGTGTGGTTGGAAGGTGTTCGAACCATGGAAGGGGTGTGTTTTGCCTCGGTTTTGGCTTCCTGCCTTTTTCGGAATTATTTAATTATCTTTCAAAATTGGGGAATAAGGGTAATGGTTGTTAGGCATTGTTAGCTTTAGGGACTAACGAGGTTAGTCCTTAGGGACTAACGGTGTAATTAGGGTTATGGGTTAAAAGGGTTTTGGGCTAGTGTTGTGTTTTGGGCCGTTTCAATTGTTTGGGCATTTGGTTGAATAAAGGCTTTGTATAGATGGCTTAATAGGTTGACTTGGCCCGTTAACTTGGGTTGGGTTGGCCCACTAAGATGCGTAAGCCTTTGGCTTTGGTTTTCCATGCTCTTTCCAATCTCGTGCTCGGTTTTTGTTCAGTTTTTGCCTTGCTTTTGTCTTTTTGTGGATATCCGTTATCTACACAATAAATAATACAAAACAAGCATATATTTGGCATTTTAAGTCTGTTTTTGGTCATTTAAGCTCGTTTTATTAAGAAAAATGTATGTGTATTTAAGTACATACCATTATGTTAAACCTATGCTAAACCTATGTTAATCCTAAATCTAACGGATAAGAGGTTTTCAGCCTGAGAGACTAGCACGGGTTTTGTGGTGACTAAAATCAACTTAAGATCACCAATTATATGGGCAGAAGTTGAAGAGGGACAATTGATAAGCCCTGAGTTAGTGTAAGAAATGACTGAGAAGATCTTGCAGATTAAGGATAAGCTTAAGGCTGCACGTGATCGTCAAAAGATTTATGCAAACAAAAGGAGAAAACCCTTAGAGTTCAGTGTAGGTGAGTATGTCTTGCTCAAAGTGTCGCCTTGGAAAGGTGTGGTACGCTTTGGGAAGAAGGCGAAATTAGCACCTAGGTTTTTTGGACCCTTTGAGATCACTGAGTGGATTGGTTCGGTAGCCTATAGACTTAGGTTGCCTAAGGAATTAAATGGTGTTCATGACACGTTCCACGTGTCGAACCTTAAGAAGTGTTTGGCTGACCCAACACTACAGATACCCTTGGATGAGATCCAAGTTGATGCTAAGTTGAACTTTGTGGAAGAGCCTATGGAAATTTTAGAGCGAGAATTCAAGAAGCTTAAGCGAAGTATTATTGCCATCGTCAAGGTTTGATAGAATTCAAAACGTGGACCTGAATTCATGTGGGAGCGTGAAGATCAAATGAAACTTAAGTATCCGCATCTATTTAGTTCTGGTAGTAGTTGAATTTTGGGGTTGAAATTCTTTTTAAGGGGGGTAGAATATAACCCTTGCCCTTTTTCTGATATTTAAATGTTCTAATTTAGTCCTTTGACTATTTGACTTTGTCAGTTTCGTTAGAACAAGTACCATGTTGAAAGTGGTGAATAAATATGATTTTGGTTATTTGGTGATTATGTTGCTTGTGATAATCCTTTTTTGAGTGTTTTATTATGTTGGATATGTTTCGAAAGAGTTTTCTTGTGTATAGCTTAAAATGCTGAAAAACGAGTCCCGACACGTCCGTTAATATTTTAAATGAATTTTGGGAAGTTTAATAAGGAAACATGTCGTGTAAATACTCTAAGTTCTTGGAAAAGTATTTTTGAGTTGAATAAAAATACTAAGTAACTCCGGGTAATATTTTAAAGTCGAGAACGTTAAGCTTTAAGGAAAACCGACACGAAAAGAAGCACCCGGAACCCCCTTAGATTCCATAACCGGTTCGAGCCAAGGAGGGAACAAGAAGGCAAATTTTTAGCTCTTGTGTCCCAACCTTAGCACATATATTTATGTTTCTATTCACATCATGCATATTTCATTTTTCCTTTCAAAATTAAACACACACATCTTCTTTCTCTCCTCTCTTGCGTCTGAATTCACCAACACATACAAACCATACATTTTTGATAAACATTTGTCAAGAACATGAAGATTTAGAGGTCGTGGGTTGATGCTAGTAGTCGGGTTATTGTTTAAACTACGTTTGGGTAGTCGGTTCGCGTTCTTTCTTGCTTTTCAAAACCCTCTTTGTAAGTTTTCTAAATTTACATTTAAATTGTACTTTTGAGTGTTTAATGATGCATAAAAGCTAGTTGTACGGTGCGTTTGTTAAAAATCAAACACATAAATTTTTAAGAAAAGAATATAAGGGTTGCGTTTGGTTCGAATAGAAAACAAGGGTTTTGTAGTTTTGTTGTCGTGGTTGTGATGGTTGAAAACATCTATTTGCTATTTAGCTTATTTTGGTTAGTAGTATATTTTGCTTATTTTTACGCACTATTGGACTTATTTTAGGCTTATGGTGGTTCGAAAACACCAAGAACAAGGAAATAGTTATTTTTGGTTATTTACCTCTTATGTCATATTTTTATGGACTATTTTGATGGCTTATGGTGATAACCGAATGTACTACGTAACTTCTTAGCTTATATAAAAGCCTATTTTGTATTATTAGGAGCTTATGAGCTCACGGCCTAATAAGCCCAATAAGCCACGGCTTATTGAGAGCTTATTGTGGTTTGGGTTATTTTGTTAGCTATTGTTTTGGGCTTATTTCAACTAACGGGCTTTAATTTTGGGCCTAAAACATATTTTATACGTATGAATATCTTAATGGATCCTTATTGGGCCTTAAGGCCCAATAAGTGAAAACTAGTCATTTTGCGTATTTTAACAAACTTTTGGAAAGCGAAACATACTTGGATATGATGTTGAAAGTCGTTTGTGGAAACGTGTTTTGATGTATTTGGTAAAACGTAGAATTTTGGCGTTTGTCGAAAAGTGGTAAATTGTGGAAAATGTTTGAATTAAGGTTTGAAACCTTGGAAAAGTTGTATAAACGAACGGGTCATGTTGAAATTTCATAAAAAAATCTATACTTAGAATTTTTACTTAAAACGTAATTTTACGATAAAAATAATAATATATTATTCTTTTAATACGTTGACTAAAAGACAAAAAATATATTTGTACGAAACTTTCCTAAATTGTTTAGCATAAATAAACGTTTCATTTCTTGTAATCTAAATGATTAATTAATTATAACTAAGAGTACCGAATGGATTTACCAAAGTCTATTTATAAGTGTTTATTATAAGAATTTTCTTATATTACTCTACTATTATACTAAATGGTATAAGTATATATATATATATATATATATATATATATATATATATATATATATATATATATATATATATATATATATATATATATTATACTAAGGTATGAGTTGGAAGTGTGTTATGTTTTGGAACTAAGTCGTCAACCATCACGCCACTACAAACGTTAAGGATGACCGTACAACGCGCATCTGACCTATATGCATGAAACCTAAAAACTGTTTTGGAAATAAATGTCTAAGTGGAACATGAATTGGACTAGGTCGTGTTTGGACGTCATTGCATTTTCTTGTGTAATATTGAGTTTGCTGCTAGACACCTTTGCTTGAGGTGAGTACTCGTAGCCCTACTTTTTAAATCTTTTCCGTTGGGGGAAAATGATACTCAAATGTGTTTTGAACTTATTTTCTGAAGTGTGCAAAAGTTGATTTGTTTTTGGGACAATGTTATGTGCTTATGACTGCTATGTGAATATTATGTGGTTTGAATGTACTTGCGTGCATCGAGATGCATGGCAATGTATGTGATTAGCATGGATTTGCTATGTTTGTGATGGTCTTGCCCTAAGAAAATGCTCCAGCTGGCAGGCTTTAGGTGCGGGTGACCTCGAAGTTGCGACTCCAAGAGCATAGGTATATGCTGTTGTGATGACTAGCACGGGGATGCTATGTCATGGTGTATGATTAGCGGGGGAATTGGAATGATTTGCATATATTCACTGTCATATTGCATAATTGTCCACTATTTGAAATATTAGCACAGCGAATGGGTTTTCTTTAAACCTACGAGCTCACCAACATTTTTGTTGACCTTTTTAGTATCATTTTCTGGTTAAGTAAATGATCAGTATGGTTGTGGTGCGAGCTAGCAGACTTTAAGAGTATCCTGTATGGATCATGTATTGAGAGGTCTTGCATTTAGTGTTTATTTTGAACTTAGTACTTTGAGATTTCAGTTCAAGACTAGTATGTACCCCTGTATGGGCTTTTGGTTGTAATAGTTGGCGACTATTTGATGTGTTCTTGTTGGGACTTCACTCAAGACTGTACTTGAGGTGGAAGATCATCATGACACATTTCATTAATGCATTTTAGTTTTTCTCTATTTTGTATCTTGTGTTATGATTGATCATTCTTCGTCGCATACCCGTGTTTCCGCCTATGTCGGGGGTGACATCTTGTCACTTTGGACCGACATGCTCATACTATTCTTGATTTTGAAAGCTTGTGTAACCATCTTTTTTGAATTTCTTTAACTTTAACACTTCATCACTTCATGAAAGACGTGCGGTATCATAGTAGCGGAAATTTCTTGAAATTCTTTAACTTTAATACTTCATCACTACAATAAAGATGTACGGTATCAAAGTAGCAGAAGTCTTGAAACACGTACTTGAGCTTTCATGATGTCTTTACATATGTCGGTCGATTATGAGCATGTGGCATTGACTTCAACTTGTCATCGGTTAACAGATGCCTTCGTCAGGTAACCTGCATGAACGGGTTAGTGATAAACAACATATATGGACGAAAGTGTCTTTGTCACTTCGTCGAATACGGTTTTAATAATCACGGTTCCCCGTTGATCAATATAAATATTGCCTGCGATCAGGTAGAATTCAAGAGAATCTCTTTGATAGGGTTTCGCAGCTGCAGTAATCGTTCTCATTACCAGAGCATCTCAAAGCAGACAACACGGTAAGAGTGAATCGGTAAGTTACTATCTTCTCGATTAAGTTGTCAATTCGTGTTCAGATTTCCTATGTCCAGATACCCTTGTGAGGCTTCCCATAGACATAAGATTGAAAATTGATTTAGGAAAATCAGTCAGAGTGTTAAGATGCAAACGGTTTTTATAACACACCAACAGTTTTATCTTTTTCAAAATCCATTCGTCAATTCATTAGCTGGACCGAATCAATATCCAATATCACAAGTTTGATCCGCGTAGGATCTCACAAGTCACCTACCGCAGAGCTTGTTTGATGTTAGCTCTGGAAGGATTTCCATCCTCATTGTGAGTACTTTAGTATCACTCTGATGTTCTGGCAATATCACAAGGATAATGCGTAGGACTATTAAGATATTACTTGTTTTCACAAAGTGTGATGCTAGAAATACGGAAATGTATCGGTCACTTCCAATATAGGTAGTCATAGCTCGTAGTAATTAGAAATGTTATCTTAGTAAGCTAACCGGGCCAAAGGCCCATGGACAAGCCCACTAAGGGCCCATGGCCGTCCTTGGTATGACATATATAAACCCTCACTACACATGGAGAGGGTGTTGGTTGTTCATTTCTCACATTACACTAACCTAATATTATCCTTTTTCTTTCTCTCTCTAAGTGTTCATCCAACCATCTCTTTCCCTATCTAAAAACCCAAAGTGAATCCTATCATACGTGTGTTAAGATATTATACAATTGGTATCAAGAGCCATGGGGTGTTTGTGTAGGTTTTGTGTGCGTTTTGTCTACTCATTTTACTAGTGTTTTTGGTTCGAATCCATTCAAAAAGGTTTCACTTTTTGAGGGTTTAAAAACCATAAAGCTTTTAACTTTCTTTCTTAGTTATCTTAGTATAGACTAGAAGTACAAGAAAATCTTTCAAAAACCATAAAAAATATCATCTTTTTGAGTCTTTTTGGTTAAAAAGAAGGTTTTGTACCAAGAATCTTGATTTCAATTTTTTCGTGTCAAAAACATTAAAGTTTGTGTTTTTAAGGTTCTAATAGTCTTAGATAGGTAAGAAGTACAATAAAAAATGGGTAAAAATGTCATAAAGTTAGTCTTTTTAAGATTTTTAGTTTTTGAGTTTCGAACACTGTTGGGCGAATTATACACATAGGCGAATTATACGTATTTTTTCCTTCAGGCGATTTATACATTTTGGTCAGGCGAATTATACGTATCTTTTCCTTCAGGCGATTTATACGCTTTGGTCAGGCGATTTATACGTATATTCTTCAAAGGCGATTTATACGTGTAGGGTTCCAAGGGTGATTTATACGTTTGTGTAGGCGATTTATACATTCACTTTTTAAAGGCAATTTATACGTTTTTAAGGGCGAATTATACGTCATCTTATCAAGGGCGAATTATACAAAGGCGATTTATACATCAATTTTGTGAAGGTGAATTATACGTGTGTATTTTTCAAGGGCGATTTATACATACTTCTTTACAAAGGCGATTTATACATATTTTTCTTGGGTGATTTATACGCTTTCCTTGGGAGAAATATACACTTTCATTAGGTGAATTATACGGTTGTTCTTTGATTTGTAAAATCCCGTTAAAACTTGATTTCCCGGTTTCATCAAGAATTGTAAAATCCCGTGTATTCTGAAAGACTCAACTTCATTAATCAAACCTCACTTTAACACAACAACCTCCAATCACTGTACGATCACCTTAATCTTATCACATTGAAATGGATTCAATTATTTCACTCGGATAAAAGAATACTCTTACTGAGTACATGATACTCTCCGGTGCTGACAATCATCCACCTATGTTGGACAAAGACCTGTATGATTCTTAGAGAAGTCGAATGGAATTATACATGCAAAATAGAGAGCACGAAAGAATGATACTTGAATCAGTTGAACATGGTCCTCTCATT
>BQNB010028477.1:5548-56622 GCA_026074375.1 Tanacetum coccineum
GATTTCGTGTCGTAAACCTATGACTCTCACCAACCTTTGTGTTGACGTTTTTAAGCATCATTTTCAGGTGAGCATCAAGAGGATGTTAAGACTAGGAGAAGTGGCTAGAGAGACCATAGGTTGCATGCGGAGTTCAACCTCCTAGATTTATGTCATGCATATGATTGAATGATTTGGATTGATTTGTTTAGGTTATTTTGGATGTTGCATGTCTGGATATTGGCGAGGACCTCCTTTCTCATCAATATAAGACGCCTTATGTTTTATCATGTTGTTTGGATATTTTCATGACACTTTGTGTCTATAGTTGGTTTATGTATTGCATTGTAGTTCTCTCTATTTGACGCCATAGTGTTGTAATGATATCCATTCTCGTTACGCCTCGTGTTTCCGCCTTGGCGAGGTATGACAGATTGGTATCAGAGCCTTTGGTTATAGAGAAGTAGGTGGTTGAGCCTAGATTATAACCTAGGGGTCCTTCATGTAGATGTATTTAGGGATTAAGTGTTTAATGCTATAACTGCTATGTTTCCCCTCTATTTTTGCATAACTTATATATCTTGTATTTTGCTAAGTTGTCATTGAGTTATTTTGCCTACCCTTATCTGGTATGATATGTATTACTTTCTTAGTATTTTAGCTATGTTTTCCCCTACCCGTAAGAAGTCTCATTGGGGAACTATTTTCCCAACTGGACTTAAGCGTTACAAGGATCCATAAGAGGAGCCTCTTATGGAACCGAAAAAGATAGGATAATTGATCGTTTGTCGGATGCGCGTAGTAGGGCTGGACCCGCAGAGTCGGGTGATTCTTGCGGAGGCAAAGTTAAACCCAAGCGAGGCCCAGCATAAGTTTATCCCGTCCTTTACCTCGTCATGTTGTTATTGATTAGTTCTTTCAGATATTTCATATTTTGGGAATTATTACAAGACTTTCGTTCCTTTATGTCGTTTCGATTTTATTTTGATATAAGTAAGTAGTTATTTGATGGAGCATCCTTTATGTGTTTAGTTAGAGTGGTTTAAGATGTGCAATATGGTATATGTGTTTATATGTGAATTATGATTGAAATGGGTAGTCTTGGAAGTAAGTACACATGTGAAAGGAGGCACTTATAATTATGGTGGCCAACATAATTATAAAGGCATCACACACGTAGACTTGTGACCATGATTACATTTATTTGTGTTTGGTTGTAAGGTGGTAGTGTAATATTTTTTTTATATGTGTATTCACGATAAGGATGGTGGTATGGGTAGAAAATTATTCTCTTACCCTAATTGGAGGATATGTTAAGTTGAGTTGTATAGATAGTAAGTTTCCCTTCTATCTAGTATTGCGGAGATCCTTAGTATTGCTTTTATAGAAGGTTGGCTAGTTTGCTCGGTTGTTTGTTTCGGTCTTTCCTAAGTCTAAGCTTGCATACCATTCATCGTAACTTTGTTAAGTAAGGATATCTGATTTTTCCCATTTCTACGCTTGATGTTATATAGTTGTTTCGCGATCTGATCTTTCGGATTTAGGATCGTATTTCGTATAGTTTTTCGTTGGCATTGATTACTCGTTATGTGTATCAATTGTTTCCGTTTAAGCACTAATAATTCCTAACATATTAGTGGGATCATTACTCTTGGTTGTATATCCCTTGGTTTGTGTAACCTAGTGGCAGCGTTGTTTAGTATTGAGCGCTTTTAGGTTTGCTCTGGTGATCGTTATTTTGGATTAAGGACCTTACGTTTTTTCTTTTGGTAGGTTAACGTCTTGCATGAGGTTTTCTTGTGCGAGTTAGTTTGATTTTTTTGTTGAGTATATTGTTCATGGTATTTCTTTCACGTTTAAAACACTAGAATTGTGTTAGAGTCTGTACGGTGTTTTAACAGATACACTTTTGGTATTATGTTGTCCTTTTTTGATTAACAATATTTCAAAATTGATTTCTAATTATAACAACCTTTGGGGAAGTTTGTGTAAGTGTTTGGAGAAGAAAACTGTGTATAAAATGTTTTTTGTAAATAGATTTTTTTTTATTATAATAAAATAACAAAAAAAAAAAAAATCAAAAAAAAGAGGTTTTTAGTGGATTCAATAGTGGTAAGGTACGTACACATTAGATAACAATCTCTAGATTTTTTATGACAAACAGAATTGAATTTTATAAAGATTACAATTAAGGGATATTTTATTTTTTATTAAAATGTATTTTTATTACGTAATGTTGACCTTTCTCTATTTTAAATTGTTTTTATAAAAAAAAATTGTTTTAATAAGGTCTTTTTCGAGTAATGTCGAATAATGGTATAAAGAATTTCCATCTTTATGAATTGATTTTTTTTGTGTTTCTTTCGTGTGTGGTAGGCCTAGTTGATTTTTTTCATTCACGTGTTTACTTGGTACATATAGTATCTTTTCTTTACAAAAGATTTCTTATGTCATTTGATCCACGGTATTTTCATATGTGGAAATCTACTATATTTTTGTATTCTAGCCTTTTGACTCGATATTAGTTTTGTTATCCTATTCGTATTGTTCGTAACATGGTATTTCGCTTATTTTGATACTTATCTTTTACCATGAATATACGAACCCAAAAGAACAAAAACATAATTAAATTGGCAATATATGCTTGTTTTTGTGTTTGTTTTTGTGTTAGTGTATGGGCATGTACGGATATCAAGGATAAGGTACAAAAAATAAAAAGACAAAGCCGGGCAAAAACCGGCACGGAGAATAAAAAGAGCACAAGAAAACGAGTCTAAGGGTGCCTTCGGATTTTATTGGGCCAGCCCGTAACCCATTTTATGGGTCGGGCCAGTCCGTATTGCTACTAGCCCATATATAGCCCAAGAATTAAATGTGTTTTAAAGAGGCGGTGATGCAATGATAACGTCGGATCACATGCTTCACCAAAATAAAATAAAAATATTGACAAAAACGTGGGACCTAGCACTAAGGAATTGAATGGAGAGACGAAGTTATGTATTGACAGTGGCAAGTTTGTTATAACATTTCTAATTCTATTTGCTTGAGAAGGAAATTGATCCAACAGACAATATCACTGCGTACGATTTAAGCAAAACATATAGTCACGTGTAACGATTTGAACGGATGGATCATGATCCGAGCCACCTTTTTCCTTGCCTCTGATTGGTCCGAGTGATTAATAGCGGATTGGGAAGCATAAGTTACAACTTCACCCCTTCTCACCCTTTAAATAAGCAAACTCTGCCCCTCCTCATTTGAGTTAGTTTTTTTTTAGTTTTTTTAGTTTAGTTTTAGTATTTTTTTTAGCTTATTTCTTTTTTGTAATAGCTTATTTTAGTTTTCCAGCTTATTGTACTCAGATTATTTTGTAAGCTTTTTAATATCATGTAATAAATTTGGTTTGAAGTTGATTAAAGATCTCGGTTAGCTTATTTGGTGCTTATTGGTTCGTTTATCTTTATTTTTGTGTAGCTTATTATTTCAGCCTATTATTCGAGCTTATTTTCGTGGCTTATTATTTCAAAAAGTTCTAAAAAGCTTAAGATATGAATCTTATAAGCTCGAAACAGCTCATTTGATTGTATCCCATTTGTTTTTAAGCATTATTGATATAATAAGCTCAAATAAGTTCGATATAGCTTATTGTCGTGCTTAATTCGTATTTGTTCTATTAGGAGTTCAAATTTTCTAATAAGTTTAGTTTTTAAATAGTTTATTTGGTTTAATATGAGCTTAAATTGCTAGATAAATTTTTACGATCTTATGTGCTTATTTCAACATAAGTGAGCTTATTATTGATATTAGGCATAGATTTCTGTTCGGTGCTTTATTTGTCAGAATTCATTCTCGTTTTTTTATTAAGTTTCATCTAGTCTCAAAATTAAAAGCTAAATTTAGAACTTAAACGTTGCTTGCTTTAAATGATATGTTTCGTTAGCTTATCGTTTTTTTTTTTTGCTTATTAAGTGTTGTTTAGCTTATTAATGTTGTAGGATTAGTCTAAAAATTTGTGATGTTTGCTCTTGTTACTCGTTACTCCACCTGTTCTGAACCTTCATTTCAATTACAAGCCCAAACTCGAAAATAACTTTTGTACCACGTTTAGCTTACTAGAATTGGAATTAGACTTAGTGAACTGTTGGACTTCGTGTAAAATCTTCATTTGGATTGCGAGTTTGGGCCTGATCTAGAATTGAACATTGGGCCTTGTTGGTTTATTCTCTGTTCGAGTAACATAGCAACATATTTTTGAATTGCATTTTGAAATGTTAACAGTTTATATTTCATTGTTTTATATTTTGTTTTTGGTACCGGTCTACTTATGAGGCGTGGAGCTTACGGGTTTATTTAGCTAGATAGAATTTAATTATTTTCTTTAGCTAAATAAATCGGGTGGTTTTCGTTTATTTGCGGCTCTTCAATTCGGTTCCATTTTCTATCCTTTTTTAATTAATTAGTGTAGTTTTAGTATAAAATGTTTTTCTTTGCTTATTTTATCATTATGAGTAGCGAGTAGTTTTATTTGTGTTTGCTAAGTGATTAGTGATTTGGAATTTAAGTGCGGTTTTAAAAAGGTTTAAAAAATTAATAGTCATTAGAATTTTTCAATTTACATACCGTCATTTATTTTTAATGCAATTTAAATACTTGTCATTTATTTTAAAAAAAACATTTTACTTTACTTGTCATTTTAATTTCTTGAACTTGTTTTCTAAGGATTTTAATTCGTTAAACCTAAGCCCGCACTTAATGAATATTTCACGTCACTTATGCAAGCAATTTTCGTTATTTTTATCTTTTACGATCAATTCTTAGTATAATCTCGTTAGTTTCAATTTAGATTTAACTTTAGTGTAATTCTGTAGTATTAAAAATAGTTTTCTAAACCAAACCAAAAATTTAAATGACTTCAAGCTCTCGATTCCCAAACATTCCCTTGAATTTCATTCACCTTCTCGCCGAGGGAGGAAACGACTCGAAGGTTTTTGATAATTGCTTTGGTTAAAAAGGTTTATATAGAACCAGACGGAAATACTATTATTATATTATATTGATTATCTTCCTTATATATTATTTATATACGTATTTGGAGAATCAATTTTTGGAAGCCCGCTGAGGTTTTTGACCGGGGTAGAGGTCAGTAGCGATTTTTACGGGAATTGATTGTGTTCGAGCCTTGAAGATCTTTCTTCGGAAAGTTTATTTTCGTTCTAAAAAAAAATTATAATGATCCAAAAATATTTTTATTATTTTTTTCTTTTCCCTCTAAAAATATTAAAAAACATAAAAATATTTTTATTTTGTTATTTTTATTTTATTTTATTTCCTTATGTATTAGTGAAAAAGCTAAAAATATTTTCTCTATCCTCTTACTTAGTTTTATTCTTAATCTCTTTACCCCTCTTTTTTTTTACATTCTTTTTCTCTTTACTGTTTCTTATATATTTAATTTTTTCTTATCCCTCTATATTGTTTAATTCTTATGGTGTCATTCGGTTCGTTTAAATACCATTTTACGCGATTAAGAATTTGCTCGTCTTGTTGGAACTTTGTACATGGAGACTGTGCGTTTTCAAAAGGGAGTCTTGAAGACAAGATTCTTGTTTCCGTAACCGACTACGTGTCTGATACGACCCCTTAAAATTGAAAATTTTTTGTCTCGATTATGGAGACCGGTTCATTGGTTATATTGTGACAATGTGCTCTAATACCGAAAGACATTGGATGAAGTTTTTCAAGAGCTTTCCAAGACACTTCTAAGTAATCCGATGACTTGGATACTAACTTTGTTAATCAAGAGCCATTCGTTGTCAAAACAAGGCTACGGTGAATCTTCACATAAGTCCTCCTCAAATTATCCATATTGTTTTACGAGTGTGGTGATCGTTTAGACGATATCTTTTGTCAAGTGTACTTGTAAGTCTTGTGCGGGGAAAAAGGTGTCTCATTATGGTTTTAACTTGTCCACGCAAATTCGATATTATATCTAATCCGGAACCATGCTAAAATCAAAACCTTATTGAGATTCCTACAAAATTGCACAAAGTTTGCAACTAAAAATGTCTTTTGGTACATGCCAACATATTCTTTGGTTGTAATGATTACGATAGAGTTTGTTTTTATTGTACTGTGGAAATGAACTCCAATCAATTTAAACTCCTGTTCTATTCTAACGATTACTCCATGTGTTGCACACCATCCTCCACAACCCCAATACGTACCATACTCTTGTGAGTTATGTGGGAACGATTCTCATTACGGTTACGATTGTCCACCTCAAGTCCCGTTTGTCTACAATCAGGACCCGTGTTTCAATCAAAGCTTTGATTATTTTCCACAAACTTCACACGATTTTTGCACCACCTATATCCTTGTTGTGGAAAATTGGGGGGTCCTATGAAACTTTACAATGTTCAACCAAACGAATGAAGACTATTATCATGAGCAAAATTCTTGCTATGATTCTAATTCTTTTGGTTTTGACCAATTTCAACCCCCGCAATATACCGTCAATCATCCAATCTCCAATGTTCAAAATAGCCTTTTCAATGCTCAAAATGAGTTTATCAATTCTCAAAATAAGCTTATGGAGCAAATGACATCCATGTGTGAAATGGTTGGTCAATGAACAAAAAAAAAGGAAGAAGAAAAAGACGAATTTGAAGAAGAGCAAGCGGCTAAAGATCGATATTGGAAGATTCCCGTTTGCTACGATGATGACGATCTGCGAGGAAAGTTCTATTCCCTTGAAAGATACTATTATTTCTGGACTTACTCCGTGTGTTGCAATAACTATCCGAGTTATCAACCGAGAAGCACGTTCGGACTCTCTCATATGGAGGATGTGCATCTCGACACAATCCGGAAAATGGAATCGGACGAATCATTAAAGTCTAGTGTTGAGAACCTTTTACATACCAAGTGAGCCCGAGGATTTCTCCGATATCGAAAGTGAGTGTGATGTGCTCGTTTGTGATAACTTAACAAATTTCTCTAACCCTCTCTTTGATGCTAATGATGATGATGCCTCTAGTGATGAGGAGGAATTCAAAATATCTTCCAATCCTCTTTTTGATCTAGATGAGGTTAGTCCAATTGATGATGAGGTGTTAGAAAGTATCACTTCAATTCCCCCAGGAATTGATTCCTTTGATGCCGAATCCGATCTTATAGAATCTTTGCTTAATCGTGATACTTCGTTTGATTCTTTTTCAAAGATTGATTTTCTTCTCGATGAGTTCGCCGGTGAACTCACTCGTCTCCATTCAATTCCACCGGGAATTGATAATATCAACCTTGATCCGGAGGGTGATATTTTCTTTTTGGAGAGTTTGCTATACGATAACTCTTCTCCCCGCCCTCCGGAAGAATTTAATTCTAAAAATTCTATCGAGTCTTTCCCTTCATCTCATATCTCGGTTGAGGATAGTGACTCTCTTATAGAGGAGATTGACATCTTTTTTGATGGTGATGACTCAATACCATCGGGTATTGAGAGTGATGATTTCGACTCGGAAGATGACGATAATTCTACCTCTCGTCCCGAGTTCGAATCATTTCATGTTGATTATCCCGATTCGGGAGATTCAACCATTGATGTGGTGGAAGACATCCCCGTTGATGTGCCTAATATTTTGCCCACCCATCTCGCCCTTCAATTGGATTTCGACTTCATTCCTTCTAATGATCTCGGATCCGATCTTAATGATTCTTCTCCTTCCGGAGATAGTAACAAGATTTACGATCTGGGGATATGCATTGAAGTCGAATCCACGAGAATTCTTGCTACTCTTCCCCCCGTGATTGATACTTTACTTACATTTTCATAGAAAATGATAGACAACTGTTTTCATCACGGTGTTCTTGCTTTAAGAGAGAAATCTCCTTCTTCTTCAATCACATCCGGGGCTTTAAGGCTTCCAAGGTGTTCATCACGTAATAAGCAAGGATGTTAATTCATGGAGACAACACTCCTGATTTGGGTGTTCGTCATCCCCATTTCTATCCCCCTTGACAAGCTCAAGTATGGGGGATTAGGTCAAGCTAAGTGACCTAAAACAAGTGCTTCGTGGGAGGCACCCCATGTTTATCCTAGTATTATCGTAGTAGTAGTATGCTAGCTTAGTAGTAATGAATAAGTGTTTTGTTGTTGTATAGAGGCTCGCCTCTTCTATTCTCGTTTGCTTGTGTTTTTATGGTTTATTGTCCAGGATTTCCCAGATTGTGATGACTCTCGTGCTCGCGGTTATGTCCTTCATTCACTCGAGCTTCACATCCTCAGCTTCATTTTGGGAATCCAATATCCTAATCTTTTCGACTAACGTTTATTTTAGCATAATTCATTAAACGGTTTTGTATGGACGTATGGATACCCTTCGTAAAACTTGAGGACAATGTTTAGTTCTAGAATGGTGGGATATTCGATTTGATTAGCCTTGCAAGCAGTTGTTTTCTCGTAAGCCCTTTTTACCACCAAAAAAAAAAATTAATCCTTAAAAAAAAAAATTTAAAAATTAAAAATTTCCAAAAAAAATAAAATAAGTGTTTTGTCACAATTTTGAGTTTCCTGCTGGGTAGAATGAGAATAAATTTTGCCAGTTTCGAGCGTGTTGAGCTATAGTTGTCCTTAACTTTTTATGAATAAAGCATTCGCGAATCTTCGTAGAGACACGAAAATGATAGTGTTAAGTAGAAGTTGGATGCTAAGCAAGGATTATTTGGAAATCTTAAGAGCTCATAAGTGTAATTTGTCACTTTTTCTCCCATAAGCTCTTAACCGGACTAATAATACGTGCTACTTTTGAAAATTAGACTTAAATCAACAATTTTTGAAATTGAAATGTATCAATATTTTTAGTCTTAGTTCAAATTTATACTTAAATTTTCTAAAAACGAAATTTTCTCTTCGCAATTAATAAATAAAGAAAATAATAAGTAGAATAAATATCTCCGCCAGATTACTTCATCTTGTCGGAGGCGTGACCGATGTTGAAGTCTTCATTATTAAGGCGGTGGGCCGGTGTCATAATAAGTAGAATAAATCTTGTCGCTGCTATACGATGTGGCGTCGAGATAAAAGGCCCGGTAATATATTATGATTATGCAAAAAAATGTGTGCCAAAAATATAATAAAGAATAAGAATTCAAGGTCGAAATGAAATATGTTTGCTACATCGTGTCGGAGGCGTGGCCGATGTTGTAGCCTTCTAAAGGACCGAGGTTTAATAAGTTATATTGCTTAATAATTGAAAATTATTTTTATTAAATTTAAATATGCTTTTGAACTAAGACTATTTTCTCATGATTACATTAATAAGATATGTGTAAACGGAAAACCTGTGAGATTTTGAAAACGAAGGTCCGTGAGTCCCGATACTAGTCTCCGTGAGGTGTCAAAAGGGGGGCCCGTGTAACTTAGCCGAATGTGGTTGGTGGGTGTGCCGAGACAAAGTTCGTACATGGATGATCGCTGCATTAAACTATTTTTATGGGTGGAACGTGAAGCATAGGATTTTGCATAAAAAACCGTTGATCCATGGTTGAAATTCGAAATAGCACATTCGCCTAAATATAATAATTGTCGGGAGTGAAAAGTTTACAAATTGCAAATATGAGTAGTGTTAGCATCTATACTTGTACTTAACGGTGATTTTGTTTTAAGCTTGGTTTGGAATAAGTGAAAAGTCCAAGGGTAAGTACGATGAAATTTTATCCTTTTTTTGGGGCACAATTTTAGGATTAAAGTGCATCTTGTTCTATGATCCCAATAACGGAAGTCAATCATGTTAGTTAGTTGAATAATAAGTAGATAGTGGAAAAATACAAAAATAATAGTGGTGGTTGATTTAACGGTAAAAATGGGGCTTATTCAAACTTTTGATTCTTAAATTTCCCTCAATGAATATTTAGCTACTTTTCAAGGTTATTAGTCGAAGGGGATCAAGATTCTTGGTTTTATAAGTGTTTACTTCATAACATTGCGTGAGGACACGGCAATACTTTAGTATGGGGGAATTTGGTATTCGCTATTTTATACATATCTTTTACCATGAAAAACGAACCCAAAAGACCAAAAACATAATTAAAATGGCAAATATATGCTTGTTTTTGTGTTTGTGTATGTGCAGGTACGAATATCAAAAAAAGAGATAAAGGACAAAAAAATAAGGACAAAGCGGGCAAAAAGCCCGAGCTACAGAATAGAAAAAAGCGTCGAGAAAAGAAATAGTCCAACGATGCCCTCGGATTTTATTGAGCCAGCCCGTAACCCATTTTATGGGTCGGGCCAGTCCGTATTGCTACTAGCCCATATTTAACCCAAGAATTAAATGTGTTTTAAAGAGGTGGTGATGCAATGATGACGTCGGATCACATGCTTCCCAAATAAATAAAAATACTGCACGTGACATAGCACTAAGGAATTGAGAGGACGAGTTATGTAATGACACGTGGCAAGTTTGTTATAACATTTCTAATTCCATTTGCTTGAGAAGGAAATTGATCCAACAGACAATATCACTGCGTACGATTTAAGCAAACATATAGTTCAGTGTGTTAATCGATTTGACGGAATTGGATCATGATACGAGCACTTTTTTCCTTTGCCTCTGGATTTGGTCCGAGTGATTAATAGCGGATTGGGAAGCATAAGTTACAACTTCACCCCTTCTCACCCTTTAAATAGCAGCTCGCCCCCCTCATTTGAGTTAGTTTTTTTTAGTTTTTTTAGTTTAGTTTTAGTATTTATTTTTTTTTAGCTTATTTCTTTTTTGTAATAGCTTATTTTAGTTTTCCAGCTTATTGTACTCAGATTATTTTGTAAGCTTTTTAATATCATGTAATAAATTTGGTTTGAAGTTGATTAAAGATCTCGGTTAGACTTTAGTAATGCAAGACTCCTTTATCTTGTGTTGGGTATTGTCATGACGCATAGTGTCCATTTGATTATTTCCTTCATTTTGATTTCTCTATAGTAGACACCATTATGTTGTGGTGATATCCATGATATTACGCCTCGTGTTTATGCCTAGGCGGGGTGTGACAGATTGGTATCAGAGCCTTTGGTTATAGAGAAGTAGGTGGTTAAGCCTAGAATATAACCTAGGGGTCCTTCATGTAGATGCATTTAGGGCTTAAGTGTTTGATGTTATAACTGTTATGCTTCCCCTCTATTTTTGCATAGCTTATATATTTCGTATTTTGCTAAGTTGTCATTTTAGTTATTTTGCCTACCATTATCTAATATGATATGTATTACTTCCTTAGTATTTTAGCTATGTTTTTCTCCCACCCGTAAGAAGTCTTGTTGGGGAACCGTCTTCCCAATTGGACTTAAGCGTTATAAGGATCTATAAGAGGAGCCACTTGTGGAACCGAAGGAGATAGGATAGTTGATCGTTTGTTGGATGCGCATAGTAGGGCTGGACCCACAGAGTCAGGTGATTCTTGTGGAGGTAAAGTTAAACCCAAGCAAGGCCTAGCATAAGTTTATCCCGTCCTTTACCTCGTCATGTTGTTATTGATTAGTTCTTTCGGATATTTTGTATTTTGGGAATTATTGCGAGACTTTCGTTCCTTTATGTCGTTTCGATTTTATTTTGATATAAGTAAGTAGTTATTTGATTAAGCATCCTTTATGTGTTAAGTTGGAGTGGTTTAAGATATTCAATGTGGTATATGTGCTTATATGTGAATTATGATTGAAATGGGTAGTCTTGGAAGTAAGTACACGTGTGAAAAGAGGCACTTATAATTATGGTGGCCAACATAATTATAAAGGCATCACACACGTAGACTTGTGACCATGATTGCATTTATTTATGTTTGGTTATAAGGTGGTAGTGTAATATGTTTTTTTTATGAGTATTCATGATAAGGATGGTGATATGGGTAGGGAATTATTCTCTTACCCTAATTGGAGGATATGTTAAATTGAGTTGTATAGATAGTAAGTTTCTCTTCTATCTAGTATTTGCGGATACCTAGTATTATTATTATTATGGTTGCTCGTTGCTCGGTGGTTTGTTCGGATTTCCTGAGTCTAAGCTTAGCATCCCTTCATCGTACTTTGTTAGTAAGGATACCCGATTTTTCCTATTCGACGTCTCGATGTATATTGGTTGTTCGGAGTTTGCTCTTTCGGATATAGGCGCGTTTTGTTAGTTGTTTCGTTGCATTGATTACTCGTATGAGTATCGAACGTTTCTTTTAAGCACTAATTGTTCCTAACATATTAGTGTGGATCATTACTCCCTTGGTTGTATATCCCTTGGTTTTCGTAACCCGTTGGCGACGTGTTAGTATCGATGCTTTTAGGTTTGCTCTGTTGATCGTTATTTTGGATAAGACCTTACGGTTTCTTTTGGGTACGTAACGTCTTGCATGAGTTTTCTTTTACGAGTTCGTTTGATTTTATTTTGAGTATATGGTTCCTGGTGTTTACTTTCGTTTTCAAACAATAGAATTGTGTTAGAGTCTGTACGGTGTTTTACGATCCCTTTTGGTATTATGGTGTCCTTTGTTTGAGTAACATATTTTATAATTGATGTCTAATTATAAAAGCCCTTTTTAAGTATTGTGTTAGTGTTTGGGAAAAAAACTGTGTTTAAAATGATCTTTGTAAATAGAATATGTTTAAATGGCCTATGTAAATAGGATATGAAAATTGTTGAGTGGTTAAATAAATTTTATTTTATTATAAAAAGCAGGTTTAAAGTGATTCATAGTGGTAAGGTACGATATACCATTAGATAACCATCTCTAGATTTTTATGACAACCAGAATGAATTTTATAAAGATTACATTTAAGACAATTTTATTTATTATTCAAAATAATTTTTATACTTAAAGTGACTTTCTTTATTTTAAATTGATTTTTATAAAAACATTATTTAATTTGGTCTTTCGAGTAAAGTCGATAATTGGTATGAGAATTTCCGTCCTTCGTATTGATATTTTTTATGTGTTCTTTTGTCGTGGTACGTCTGTTGATTTTCTTTCGTTTGCGTGTTCACTCGGTACATATACGTATCCTTTTTCTTTCAAAGGATTCTTATGTCATTTGATCCACGTCTATTTGCATATGTGGAATCTCCTATATGCATTCTAGCCTTTGACTCGATAATCGTTTGTTATCCTATTCGATTGTTCGTAACCTTTGGAGTTCGTTGATACCGTTGAGTCGTGGAAACTTTGATGTGATTGTGGGAAAGGACTGGTTGTCCAAGAGGAAGTTTGTGATAGTATGTCATGAGAAGGTGGTTAGAATACCGTTGGAAGGTGATGAGATACTTCAGGTTCATGGTGAACATACTCAAGGAGTCGTGAAAACCTTAATGAACACAAAGGTAGGTGAATCGAAATTGAGTGATATTATCGTCGTATGAGATTTTATTGATGTGTTTCCGAAAGACTTGTCAATGACCACCGCAACGACAAGTTGAGTTTCGCGTAGACTTAGTTCATGGAGCGACGCCAGTCTCAAAGTCTCCATATCGTTTGGCACTCTTGGAAATGCAAGAATTGTCTGGACAACTTCAAGAGTTACAAGACAAGGGTTTCATACGACCTAGCCATTCACTGTGGGGGGCACCTGTGTTATTCGTGAAGAAGAAGGATGGATCTTTTCGTATGTGTATTGACTATAGGGAGCTGAACAAAATAACTATTAAAAACCGTTATCCACGCCCTAGGATCGATAACTTGTTTGATCAGCTGCAAGGAGCATGCTATTTCTCTAAGATAGATCTTTGGTTAGGATATCATCAACTACGTTTGCATGAAGATGACATTCCAAAGACGCATTTCGAACGAGGTATGGACATTTTGAGTTTACGGTTACGCCATTTGGGTTAACCAATGCATCAGCGGTCTTCATGGACTTGATGAACTGGGTGTGCAAACCATATCTAGATAAGTTTGTCATTGTCTTCATTGATGACATCCTGATCTACTCAAAGACGAAGGAAGAACATGAGGTTCACTTGAAGTTAGTGTTGGAGTTACTGAGGAAGGAGAAGTTGTATGCGAAGTTATCTAAGTGCGAGTTTTAGCTACAAGAAGTGCATTTCATTGGCACGTGGTTAACCAGAGTGGTATTCACGTGGACCCAAGTAAAATAGAGGCGGTAAAGAATTGGAAAGCTCCTACTACGTCGTCGAAAGTTCGATCATTTTTGGGATTAGCTAGCTATTATAGGCGTTTCATCATGAATTTCTCTAAGATTGCTAAACCCCTTACTTCGCTATCTCAGAAAAACCAAAAGTGTGAGTGGGGAAAAAAATAGGAAGACACATTTCAGACCTTGAAGAATAATCTATGTGATGCTCCTATCTTGTCGTTACCGGACATAATTGAAGATTTTGTAGTTTACTACGATGAATCGAATCAAGGACGAGGTTGTGTGCTCATGCAAAGAGGCAAGGTAATCGCCTATGCATCGAGACAACTAAAGATATACGAAAAGAATTATATAACACACGACCTAGAGTTGGGAGCTGTCGTGTTTGCTCTTAAGACTTGAAGGCGTTATTTGTATGGCACGAAGAGTGTCATCTACACGGATCACAAGAGCCTTCAACATATTTTCAACCAAAAGGAGTTGAATATGCGGGAAAGGAGGTGGATTGAGCTATTTAGTGATTATGAGTGTGAGATTCGCTACCATCCTGGTAAGGCGAATGTGATGGCTGATGCGTTGAGTAGAAAGAAGAGAGTGAAATCAAGACGAGTAAGAGGAATGATACTGGCAGCCTAAAGTGAGGCGTTCAAGCAAGAGAACGTACTCGCAGAAAGGCTACGTGGTTTAGATCAACAGATGGAAAGAAAAGGAGATGAGAGTTTGTACTTTATGGATCGAATTTGGGTTCTATTGGTAGGAAGTGTAATGGATGAGGCCCATGCATCAAGATACTTGGTACATCCGGGAGTGGATAAGACGTACTATAACCCTGGAGACATGTATTGGTAGCCACGTGTAGAAAAGGATATAGGTACCTATGTTAGCAATTGTCGGATTTGTTTAACAGGTGAATGCTGCAATGTCAAAGACTTTTGGCTTGCTGCAACAGCCTGAGATACTTGAGTGAAAATGAGATAGAATCACTATGGATTTTATCACTAAATTTCCAAGGTCAAAGTAGTGAGTATGATGTGATTTGGGTGATGGTCGATAGACTGAACAAGTTAGCTCATTTTCTAGCTATACAAGAAGATTTCAAGATGTGAAGTTGGCAAGGATTTATATTGATGAGATAATAGCAAGGAATGGAATTCTAGTGACGATCAACTCAGATTGAGATGGATGATTTACCTCATGGTTTTGGCAAACGTTGCAGAAAGGGTTAGAGATGTGATTGGATTTGAGTACTGCTTAGCATCCTCAAACGGATGGACAAATTGAGTGTACAGACTTTAAAGGATATGTTAAGGGCGTGCGTTATAGATTTTGGTGGTAGTTGGGATGTCCACCTACCATTAGCCGAGTTTTCTTAAGCATTGTATGGAAGGAAGTGTAGGTTACTTGTTTTATGGGCTGAGATTGGGGAAAGTAGTTTGATTGGACTGAGGTTGGTTCATGAGAGATGAATATAGTGGTGTTGATAAAAGAGAAGATCAAAGCGGCAAAGAGACGTCAAAAGAGCTATGTGATATAGGACGCACAAACGTGTTAGAGTTTGAGGTAGGAGATCGGTTTATGCTAAAAGTGTTGCCTTGGAAAGGTGTAATTCGCTTTGGGAAAAAGGGTAAGTTAGCACCGAGGTATGTAGGGCCATTTGAGATTCTTGAAAGAGTCGGTCTTGTAGCTTATCGGTTGAGATTGCCTAAGGAATTGAGTGGAGTACATGGCACGTTTCATGTGTCAAACCTAAAAACAATGTCTAGCGGATGCTAGTCTGCATGTGCCATTGGATGAGATCAAGGTTGACAAAACTCTTCGTTTTGTGGAGGAACCTATTTAGAATAGTGACCGTGAAGTTAAGAGGTTAAAATGTAGCATAATGGTGGTAGTTAAGGTCCATTTGGGCTCGAAGCGAGGTCTTTAGGACTTTAGGTAAACTGAGTATCCATACTTGTTCGTTGAGTAAAGGATCATTGAAAGTTTTAGTTGAAGTTGGGTACGTAAGGTTTCTTGTAGACTTTAGTATGCCCTTATATGTGTTTGTATGATTCTAGTTAAAGTTATTTTATGAATAAACTCGAAGTCGAGCCGATTCTTCAAAAACGTTGAGCTTTGTAACAACTTATAACTTGGTTTCAAGACAGTTCTTGTTTGATGAGTTGCGAGACCGGGTTGTAAATGACGTTGTTACGCAACTTAAGGTTTTTGACGAGTTTCCTCGATGACGGGCGAGGTTCAGGTAGTTAGATGTTTCTTTTTGTTGGAGCGGTTATGCTGCTATGCGTACCTTTTTGTGGGCAAGCAAAGTGGTTAGTAGTAAGATATCTTGTGAAAGTTAATTGGAATTCAAAGTGTAACTTTGAGTTGACATGGGTATAGGAGGACTACTTGAAAGATAAGTATCCTCGATTAATTATTTGGTAATGATAGAGTTGAACCTTATGGTTAAATCTCGGGACGAGATTTCCTAAAGGAGGGGATACTGTGACAACCATGACTTGAGCAGGTTAGTCAAACCGTTAGTGTTGACTTATGTATCTGTTGCAATGTATGGGTTATGTGTTATTTGTGTTTATGTGGGTATGTGAGATTTGATAATCAATACATTGAGCGTGATCGTCTCATTGGGATTGGATTGGTGTTGGATTTTATGAAGTTTATTTCATTCACTTTTAGTGACAAGGAAATAATTTTGGTGATTTAAGCGGTTTCGTGTTAATTGTGTAAGTAATTATTACGTATACGTATTTTTGTGTTAGTGATTTAAGATAAGATTAGGTTTTGGAAGTTGGATTAATGTGAAAAATATGACCTATGAGAAGGGAATGAGTTTTGTAAAATATAAAAGTTTTAATGAAATTTCTAAAAATAGGAAGTATGTTGGTGAAATTAGTTTATAAGCAAAATGGTTTACCAAATTAGCTTAGGTTTTTATAAAAACTTAAGGTATTGAAGGTAATTAATTAAATACACACACACACATACACACACATATATATATATATGTATGTATGTATGTATATATTTATACATGAATAGTAAATACGAATTTTAGGGAAAAAAAAGAAAATAAAAGGAAATAAAAGCCTAATTAAACTAGGACTCTAATTAGGAATTATCTAGGATTATTCTAGGGGCTTATAAATATAAAAAATAAAATCCCAAACCCCCTATTGCTTGTTTGGCCGATCCCAAGAGAAAAAGGAGAAAAAATTTTAGGGTTTTTGATTTTGTGAAGGAAACAAGCTTTAAGGTATGTTTAGTTTTTCTTAATTAGTTTAATCATTGATTTAATATATGTAACAAGAGTTATGGTGGATCTAGGGTTTCATAATATTCTGTAAATTAAAGTTTATAATCTAATTAGGGTTCTTAGTAATCAATTAGATGCGAGTTGGTGTAATCGTTAGGGTTTAGATCGCGTTAGAACTTGATTTAGGTTTGAGCAGAATTTAGGGCTGTGTTGTTTCGTGAATATCTAGAGGTTAGAAGCATGAATTGATATGATTCTGGTGCCTATGATGAAACTCAGTGAGTCTAGTTTCCATAACATCCTGCCTCGAAAGTTTTTAAGGTCAGGAAGTCATTCAAATGTTGGTTACAAGAAAGGTTGTCAAAGCAGTAAATTCGGGTCAGATTTAGGTCAGATTACGAGGTGTAAAACCCCCACATAAAATTCGAATTAGGATTAGCAAACCTATAGGAGTTTAGTTCTATGTGTCTATTAAAAATCCCCGAACGGAGAGCTTCTGATTTGGAGTCTAAGTATAGTTTTTAGGTCCAAACTTTTTAGTGTTCGTTCAGATCCCAAACTGAGTAGTTAAAAGTTTGATTTTATTTGGGGCACTTAAGAGGGGAAATAAATTAGTGGAAAAATCTTGGAGATAGTAAACGCATGATATTGAACTGTTGTTTTTTGGTAAAATTTATAAAGGTCAGTAGGTGTGGTTTAGAAAATGGTAAAGTGACACTAAAATTCTGTGTTTTCGGGTAAATTGTTGAGCATTGAAAAAGTGTGTAAACGAATTGGTAAATGTTGGGCATGGTGTCGGGGTGACCCATGAGGGTAAATAAACACCTTAGACATCCATCATATGATTGTTACATGTGCTTAAGCTTTTGGCTTAGTAGCGTGTAACACGTGTTATTTTGTTGTTTAGCTTTGTGCGAGGATTTTGGGAATTGCTTTAGCACCAGGTGAGTTTCATAGCCCCTTTTTCTTATGTTTTCTTAGGGTGAAAATGATGCTATGAGTTTAAATGTTTTAGTTACTGTGATAATGTGTTTTAAATGAGGCATGGGCTATACGAGACTATTGTATGTTATGTGCTACTTGCTAATATGATATGGATTGTTGTGCTTGAGCGTGACCGTCTCAAGGCATTGATGGATTGTTAGAAGTGAGCGTGATCGTCTCATTGTTGTGGATTGTTAATAGTGAGCGTGATCGTCTCATTGTTGTGGATAGGGATATGTTTGTGATGTTTGAGCGTGAGCGTCTCAATGTGGGTTGATGTGATTGCATGTTAGCTTGTATGATAGTTCGTTGTATGTTCTGCTATGCTATGTTTTATTTATCACAGTGATTTCAAAGCGAGTTATTGGCGTGTCTTAAACCTATGACTCTCACCAACATTATGTTGACGTTTAAGCATCATTTTCAGGTGAGCATCATGGGGATAAGATAGAGAGAAGTGGCTAGAAAGAGACCATAGGATGTCATGGAGTTTATTGCTTTTATGTCTTGAATATTGCATTGTTTGAATTATGGATACTTGTTGCATGTCTTTCTATTGGCGAGAACTTTCGTTTCATCAATAAAGACGCCTTTTGGATTTGGATTAGTTTTATGGGTATTGTTATGACACTTTGTGTCTATACTTTGCTTATTTATTGCATGTAGAATTCTCTTTATAGACGCCATTGTGTTGTGATGATATCCATGATGTTACGCCTCGCGTTTCCGCCTTGGCGGGGTGTGACAGATTGGTATCAGAGCCTTTGGTTATAGAGAAGTAGGTGGTTGAGCCTAGACTATAACCTAGGGGTCCTTCATGTAGATGCATTTAGGGCTTAAGTGTTTAATGCTATAACTGCTATGCTTCCCATCTATTTTTGCATAGCTTATATATCTCGTATTTTGCTAAGTTGTCATTTTAGTTATTTTGCCTACCACTATCTGATATGATATGTATTACTTTCTTAGTATTTTAGTTATGTTTTCCCCCACCCGTAAGAAGTCTCGTTGGGGAACCGTTTTCCCAACTGGACTTAAGCGTTATAAGGAGCCTCTTATGGAACCGAAGGAGATAGGATAGTTGTTCGTTTGTCGAATGCGTGTAATAAGGTTGGACCCGCGGAGTTGGGTGATTCTTGCGAAGGCAAAGTCAAACCCATGCGAGGCCCAGCATAAGTCTATCCCGTCCTTTACCTCGTCATGTTGTTATTGATAATTTCTTTTGGATATTTCATATTTTGGAAGTCGTTGCGAGACTATTCGTTCCTTTATGTCGTTTCGATTTCAATTTGATATAAGTAAGTAGTTATTTGATGGAGCATCTTTTATGTGTTAAATTTGAGTGGTTTAAGATGTGAAATGTGGTATACGTGCTTAAATGTGAATTATGATTGATATGGGTAATCTTGAAAGTAAGTACACGTGTGAAAGGAGGCACTTATAATTATGGTGGCCAACATAATTATAAAGGCATCACACACGTAGACTTGTGACCATGATTGCATTTATTTGTGTTTGGTTTAAGTTGGTAGTGTACTATGTTTATTTATTGATAAGTTGTATTCATGATAAGGATGGAGTATGGGTGGAGAATTATTCTCTTACCCTAAATTGGAGGATATTTAAGTTGAGTGTATGAAGTACTATTTCCCTTCTATCTAGTATTGCGGATACATAGTATTGCTAATAAGTAGAGGATTTCCGTTTTGCTCGGTTTGTTTGTTCGGATTTCCTAGTCTAAGCATAGCATCCCTTCATCGTACTTTGTAGTAAGGGATACCTGATTTTTCCCATCGACGTCTCGATGTGTATATTGGTTGTTTGAATATGCTCTTTCAGATATAGGCGTGTTTTTGTTATTTTCATTCGTTGGCATTGATTACTCATAGAGTATCAAACGTTTTCTTTAAGCACTAATTGTTCTTACATATTAGTGTGAAACATTACTCCCTGGTTTGAATATCCCTTGGTTTTCGTAAACCCGTTGGCGACGTGTTGTATCGATTGCTTTTAGTTTGCTTCTGTAGATCGTATCATTGGAATAAGGCCTACAGTTCCTTTTGGTATGTAACGTCTCGCATGATTATCTGTACGAGTCGTTTGATTTTATTTCCGAGAATATGGGTTCTGGTATTTTTCCTTCGTTTTCAAACAATAGAAATTGTGTTAGAGTCTTACGTGGTTTTACGACCCTGTTGGTAATATGGTGATCCTATTGATTGAGTAACACATTTCATAAATTGATGTCTAATTATAAAAACTCTTTGGAAGTAATGTGTTAGTGTTTAGAAAAACTTTGTTTAAAATGATCATTGCAAATAGAATATTTTTCAATGGCTATAACAAATAGGATAGAAAATTTTTAAGTGTTTAATAAATTTTTATTTAATAGAAAAACCCGTTTAAATGATTCATAGTGGCAAGTAAACGATATACCATTAGATAACCATCACTAGATTTTTTTATGACAACCAGAATGAATTTTATAAAGATTAAATTTTCAACAATATTATTGTATTTATTTCAAAATGAGATTATATACTTAAAGTGACTTTCTTAATTTAAATTGATTTTTAAAAAAACATTATTTAATTTGTTCTTTCGAGTAAAGTCAATAATTGGTATAAGAATTTCCATCTTTCATGTTGATATTTTTTTATGTGTTCATTTGTCTTGGTAGCGTCTGTTGATTTCTTTCATGCTTTTCACTCGGTGCATATACGTATCCTTCCTTTCAAATGATTCTTATGTCATTTGATTCACGTCTATTTTCATATGTGGAATCTCCCATATGCATTCTAGCCTTAGACTCGATATTTATTTGTTATCCTATTCGATTGTTCGTAACCCTTGAATTCTTGAGTACCGAGTTGGAGTCGGTTGGAAGCTTTGATGTGCTTAGTGTGAATGGACCCGTTTGTGACCAAGAGGAAGTTTGTGATAGTATGTCATGAGAAGGTGGTTAGGATACCGTTGAAAGGTGATGAGATACTTCGGGTTCATGGTGAACGTACTCAAGGAGTTGTGAAAACCTTATTGAACACGAAGGTAGATGAACCAAAATTGAGTGATAGTTCCGTCGTGCGAGATTTTGTTGATATGTTCTGAAAGACTTTTCGATGACCACCACAACGACAAGTCTCCATAACGTCTAGCACCCTCAGAAATGCAAGAATTGTCTGAACAACTTCAAGAGTTGCAAGACAAAGGTTTCATACGACCTAGTCATTTTCTATGGGGATGCACCAGTGTCGTTTGTTAAGAAGATAAGTCGTAGTTCATTTGAAGTTAGTGTTGGAATTACTGAGGAAGGAGAAGTTGTATGCTAAGTTTACTAAGATTGAAGCAGTGAAGAATTGGGAAGTACCTACGACACCATCCCTGTCACACCCCACCAAGGCGGAAACACGAGGCGTAACGTCATGGATATCATCACAACACAATGGTGTCAAAAATAGAGAAACTCTAAAATGCATAAATGAGTCATAGGACACAATGTGTCATGACGATATCGATAATTCAAAACAAAACATCATCTTGTATTAATGAAAGGAGTCTCACCAATACAAGGAAAATAAATTTACGATCCTAATAAAACCAAAACATCCAACAAAGGTTCATGCAAACATAACAAATAAAGGAGCAAACTCCCATGCAACCCTAGCAGTCTCTCTCTAGCCACTTCGCCTAACCTCATGATGCTCACCTGAAAATGATGCTAAAATACGTCAACACAATGGTTGGTGAGAGTCATAGGTTTAGGACACCAAATAAACCTTTAATTAAAAAAAAAATTGCTACGACTATCATAACATATCATGGCAGAACAATTTAAGCTAGTTATCACATAAACTCTCAAACAATTCACAATCAATCATAACGGGACGGAACGTGCCCACGATCCACATAACAACCTGGGGTAATCCATTACCCTCTGATCGGAACCACACAGAATGGAGTATTATTTCAACCCTCCAGTTTAGATTTGGAATGAGTAGGGTCACTACCCTCCAACCGGACTCACACAGATATGGGATCTTATTTCAATCCTCCAATTAGATTTGGAATAGGTAGAAGCACTACCCTCTAACCGGAACCACACAGAAATGGGATCTTATTTCAATCCTCCAATTAGATTTGGAATAGGTAGAAGCACTACCCTCTAACCGGAACCACACAGAAATGGGATCTTATTTCAATCCTCCAATTAGATTTGGAATAGGTAGAAGCACTACCCTCTAACCGGAACCACACAGAAATCATAACAACATTAAGCATACCACATATAATAACCACATAAACGTTCATGCCTCAAGTAAAACCAAATAATCGCAGCGATTAAACACATTCAAAACATCTTTGCATCATTTCCATCCCAATGTAAAAACATTAAAAGTGGGACTATGAAACTCACCTGATGCTTAGCTTCCAAAAGGATCCAACAAAACTTCACAAAACTTCACGAACAATCTAAACAATTAAACACATTATAAGCTACCATCAATTAGGCATTCAACCCAATATGATGTAACCTCAACTATGATGGATATCTAAGCTATCTATCATAGTCCTATTCTTATTTAAAACCTTTACCCACTCTTACATATGCCATTTATACTCAATGCTACTCTTTAAACTTTCTGGTTTTAAGCAGAATTTCACTCTCACTTGCACGCCCTAAACGCACTACTTAAACACTCCCACAATTCAAACCAAAATTCATCATGCTACATATATGTCCTATGAACCTCTCATAGCTCTCCCAAAGCCATTACCCTTTTACAAATACCCCTTAGAAATTCATTAATCCATAGTGTCCAGAATTCGTCCAGAATCTGACCTTCTAAAAGTATGACATTGGTTAACCAACTTAGACCTCACTATGACCTTAGCCAAAATTCAGAGAACACACACAATATATGAACTAACTTCCACGTGACTTAGAGCCTCTAACTCAATGTCTAAGTATTTTTAGAAAAATAAAAATCAAAACTGAAATTCGTCACTATTTTACACACTGATTTTGTAATGACCATTTGACCCACTTCCCGACCATAAAAACTCATGAGGCCGACTTTTCTGGAAAGTAGACTCTCTGAGGTTATCTCCAGTATGTTGTAAATTATTTATTTGATCTTTTATGACCGAGATATGACCTCTACAAGTCTGACTAAATTTCTGCAGTGAATTAAAACGACTATCCTCAAAGATCAAACCCTAACCGACGATCCCAATCATGTAAACAATTAAACTAATGATCAAATATGACCTATACATCATAAACTTCCAGGAACCTAAGAACCCTAATTTATAAATCCTAATTTATAACCCTAATCCATCATGTTTTGATTACTAGAATTATAAACAAACTAAAATTAAAAAGATCGGATCGTACCTTAATAGTAAAACCCTAAAAAAATCGTCTTCTCTCTTCCTCTTCTCTATGGCCGGTCGAACTCAAGGGAATAGGGGTTAGGGATTTATGATTTATATTTATAGGCCTCCTAGTAGAGTTGTAGGTTAAGTCTAATTAGGTTTAGATTAGAATTAGGACTTTAATTATATATTTTTTTCTTTTTAACCCCTATTTCGGACCCCTATTTACGGCCAGAAAATTAAATATATATTTATGAAAAAAATATTATTTATATATTAGTATAAATAATCTATAAATAAATCTATATATCTATAAACATACATATATATAATATTGCTACTTAAATAATTACAATTAAAACCTTAAGTTTTTTGTTAAAAAAAATTTATATATTTTGACTAAACCTTTTTGCATAAATGCATTTACTACCTTTCAAAAATAACTATTTCATTTCCAACCTCACTCTCCAAAATAGAAATTTTACATTTTTTCTTAATCTAACCATAAAAGATAAACCCTATCTTAATAACTAACACAATATAACGTAATCGAATATATAACTTTACAGCATATATAACCTCACAAACGCTCAATTATTAATATCATTTCCTTATCCATTAAAAAAGAACGAATTGAACTTAACAAATCTTTTCCCTATCATTCTAATCTCATTGAGAGAATGAACACTACTTAATAATTAGAGTTACCATAATCTCATAAAACACATAAAAACCCCATATAAACACATAAAAATCAAATAAACATATCCTTTGCAACAGACACAGAAATTTCCAACACTAAACTAAACGGTTGACTAACCTAGCTCGAGTCATGGTTGATCACAAAGACAACCTAGTTAAAAATTTCACCCAAACAAGATATATGTTGTAGGTAGATTTATCAACTTGTTAACAACAGCGCTTTTGACCTCAAGCACCCCGTGTAAAACCCTTTGTTGCATACACATTTTTTAGTGCAAGATCAACCCCTAGATCACCTATGTTGGAGCCAAATCCTGTTTGAGAACCCTTTATGTATCGTTACACCCCTTCGCCTTAGCCATCCCTATATGAGCTTGGAAATTTTGCACATTCGTTGAAGACTTATTACTCTTGATCTATGAAGACCCCCTTTTGATATTTGTTCATCTCAAGTGAGGGATATGTACTTTGTATTTCATTTAAAATGGATAGTGAGCGTTTCAGATTGTGAAAAAAACTAGTTAGTTTAAATTTTTGTCACTTTCATTGTTGGTTATGTATTCTAAAACCAACTAGTTGGGAGAGGTACAACTATTAGCCATCTATATGATCTTAAAAGTTGGGCTAGTAGAAGCTTCAATTAGATCTTTCATCCAATGAGCACGTGGAGCCTATTATTTGGATCAGAATATTACGCACGTGAATACATGGACTATGGATTGACGTAGTGTTAATACAACCTAGATTATATGACTAACTTGGTTTTGAGTAGTTTTATTTAACAAATAATTAAATGTTACATCCCCTGTCTTTATCCATCCTATTTCATACTCCGAAACTAACCTTTGTGTTTTGCTCAATGAGGGAGAGAGCAATCAGACATATCTCATCCGTTGTTACGGATGTGTATGGTGTGGTGTTTGTCGCCTTGTTTGGTGTAACTCTTTTGTAAAGAAAGCATTTAAAAAAATATTCAACCCTGTTTGACAATCGTGATTTGAGCAAGGACTTTATGAGTTTTAAACCTTTAAAATGGCTAAGATCTCATTTTTATGTGTGTAAGTGTATATGCATGTGACATTTATGTGGGAGACTAAGTGAGATTATTATGTGCTTGATATCACATTTTGCGATGTATGTTCGGCTCTCATTTTGAGTGAAGTTTAGAGTTTGGTGTTAAGTCAATTCCCATTTGAGCACAAGAATGTGTGTAAGATAATTGATATGAAAGTGAGTAAATATGGGGAAAGAACTGAATGTGTGCATAAGAAATAAAGAAGTTGGGACGTGAAATCGTTTCCAATATATATAAAGTGAATTAGGTAGTAAATAGACATCATTAACTTTAGAAAGTATTTTATAGAAGCTAAATGGTTCTTTACTAAATAAAGCTTCAGGTTTTTATAAAAACTTAAATGTATTGAAGGAAAGTCAATAAAGTGAAAAAAATAAATTATTTTTTATACAATGAATAGTAAATACGAATTTAAGAAAATAAAAAAATAAAAGCCTAAATACACTAGGACTCTTAATTAGGAAATTATCTAGGAATATTATCTAGGGGGCTTATAAATACATAAAAAAAAAATCGTCAAACCCCCCTATTGCTTGTTTGTCGGAAACATGAATCGAATCCCAATAGAAAAAGTAAGGAGAAAAAATTATTAGGGTTCTTGATTTTAGTTGAAGGAACAAGCTTTACGGTATGTTTAGTCTATTTTCTTAATTATTTTGATCATTGATTTAATTCATGTAAACCATGAAGTTATGTTGGATCTATGGGTTTCATAATATTTCTATAAAATTAAAGTTTATAAATCTACATAGGGTGTCTTAGTAATCAATTAGATGCGAGTTGGTGTAATCGTTAGGAGTTTTAGATTCGCGTATAGAACAATGATTTAAGGTTTTGAGGGGGGCGGTGTGGGGGGGGGGGGGGGGGGGGGGGGGGGGGGGGGGGGGGGGGGGGGGGGGGGGGGGGGGGGGGGGGGGGGGGGGGTGGGGGAAGGGGGGTTTGGTAATTTTATTGGCTGTGTGTTTCGTGGAATATCTAGAGAGTTAGATCATGCAAATTGATATGATAGTTTTCGGAGCTCTATGATGAACTTTCCAGTGATATAGTTTCCAGAACATCTAGCCTCGAAAGTTTTTAGAGGTCGAAAGTCATTCCTCAATGTTGGTTACAAGAAAGGTATCCAAATAATAAAAGAATCAGGTCAGATTTAGGTCAGATTACGAGGTGTAAACCCCCACATGAAAACATCAAATTAGGATAGCCAACCTATAGGATTTTAGTTCTATGTGTCTATTAAAAAATATCCCAAAGAGAGCTTCTGATAGAGTCTAAGTATTGGTTTTAGGTCCAAACTTTTTAGTGTTTGTTCAGATCCAAAACTGAGTAGTTAAAAGTTTGAATTTATTTAGGGCACTTATGAAGGGAAATAAATTAGTGGAAAAATCATAGAGATAATAAACTCATTATATTGAACCTTTGATTTTTGGTAAAATTTATAAAGGTCAGTAGAAAATGGTAAAGTGACACTAAAATTAACGGGTAAATATTTGAACACAGAAAAAAGTGGTGGTAAACGAATCTGTAAATGTAGGGCAGAGGTTGACATCAGGGTGACCTAAGAGTGGTAAGTAAACAGCCTTAGACATCCATCATATATTGTTACATGTGCTTAAGCTTTTGGCTTAGTAGCGTTGTAATACGAATTATGTTGTTTGTTTAGCTTTGTGCGAGATTTAAGGAATTGCATTTATCACCAGGTGAGTTTCATAACCCTTATTTATTATGTTTTCTTGACGGTGAAACTGATGCTATGAGTTTAAAATAGTTGTTAGTTGCTGTGATTATGTGTATATATGGTTATTGAATGTGATTGTGTGATACTCACACATGAGCTTTATGAATACAAATTGAGTCGTTTCGGTGGTACGATCCATGGCTTATGGTGAACCATTGGAATCGTTTATGCGGTGGTGAACGACTCCATGGCTTTGGCTTTGTGAAACAATTGGAAGTTGTTTATGAGGTATGTGAGTTCGGTGGAGAGTGTGATTTACTCGTACTCAAAAACAAATCCAACACTGAAGAGTTTGAAAATAAATAAACCTACTGAACATATGAGTTCCGATCAGAGGGTAGTGAGGCTACCCATGACACTTTTGTGAGTGATGGTATTGTCTAAAATTGTGACTGCGTGACACGTATGGTTTTGGTTAGACCTGTTGTACACTAGCATAACGCTCGCTTTTCTGCACGCGTCTCAGTCTCTAAGGGCACACAGAGCATTTATAGTCTTATAGGACGCTCACCTTACAACAACGTCCCACTCTCTAACATCCACAGCCGATCTTGGAGATCTGATGGAGTAGACAACTCTGCGTCACTAACGAGCATTCATCAGGTTTTAGAGAATTTGTCTCGACATAGACAGCACTACATGAGTAGCAAACAAAGATACTTGGTCTCTACGATTATCTGCGTCTTTCTTGCACACTGCGCGGACTACTACTCTTGACACTGTACCAGGGAATGCTTAGGACAACGCGCTCACATAGACGCGGGTTACTCGACTCTACCAATCTACCGACCATATGGTACGTCCTTCTTCGCCCAAGTCCGAACAATAGCCGGACCAGTTCATTTGACACGTTTTAAGATAAACTTATCACAACACTAGCTGTAGGACGTCTTCTGACTCTAACTCGGTATATATACCACTCTCTATATACTCAACGCACAAACATGAGTAATAGTCAAGTCATCGCGGAGCTGCGAACTATGTAGTGTTATCGAGATGGGACATCTATTGTCTACATTGATCCTCAATACAATTAGTCAGGAAACTGTGCTCGCCCATGGCCCAGTACATGTACTATCATCAGGTATCTTACAGAAGATTAGTTAGGAGCTCAGAATGAATGTGGGCAGTGCATACAGACTAATAAGCTAACTCTGCTCCTAGCTGAGAGTCCACTAACTTTGACGCACCAAGAGACAAAAGGACCATTCTCTCATGAGAGGGACATATCAGCTTCTAGCCAGATACTGCCACTGATCTCGAAATCCTCGACCACTGTCTGATCTGGATCTTTATTGCTTGCATGCTCTGCGTCCTTTAGCTCCATAGAGTCTAGGCTAGTTACACAGAAGCAGTGATAACGAGATGTTCTGACTCTGAATATTATAGCTGATTCGTCTCAGACCTTAAGTCCACCATCTATTTCCGTGACAATTTAGAGAGTCTGGCGAAGCGCCACCTCCGAGTCTTTAGATAGCAGATCCTGTATCTTATCTCTTATCAGGCGGAGATGACACAGTCCTGAGAACACGAGTCTTTCTCATATAGGCCGAGTGTTGACAAAAGTGAGGGTGGGCGACACAATTGTACAGACGAGGATGGGGGGCGACCTGTCTAGTCTCTTCATCTCTTCATCTTCTGCGGAGCGTTACCCGCTAGCTTCTGAGTCGACTCTGCGAGGATACTAAACGTACATGAAGAATTACTACAGTTATAAGTGTTCTGACACAACAGCAACATGACATTGTCTCGTATCTCACACATTATGGATACTTCATGAACGGCGTTTTGACACACCTTTTTGAGACATTTGACACACAACACACACACAGACTTTGGATTCAGCACAGTCTGTAATGAGCCAAGTATGTTTCCTTTACTGTCACGCACAGGGATGAGACTGCGATATATGGTCACAAATTAGGGGAGAGGTGTGGAGACATTATATACACATTGTGTCTGAGAGGATTATGAGGAGGTAGGGCACGAGAGGCGGTATTGAGTAGATATCTGACAGATTACTATCTTTTAATGGAGGGTGCTTAGATCTGAGATGGGAGACAGAGAGCTAATAGACTGGGTATGTGGGTGAGATTCTCACAGGCGGGCGTGGGGGAGTATGGAGAGTGAAGGGAGGGTGTGCGAGAGTATTGGGGATAGTGCACAGAAGGAGCGTCAGCTAGTATGGGTATATTAGGACTAACTAATGTATTCACAGATACGTGGCTGGGTGGTACTTGACACAGACACATGTGGAGGGAGCATAGGGATTTCAATGTACATATAATTACGTGTATCAGACAAATAGTTTACACACGAACTGGGATTCAACACTATCAGACAGAACCTTATTTAGGGTGCACAGGAGTAAGGAGAGAAGACAAGTCTGGATCTTGCAGGCACAGGCGGGAGGAGGAGAGGGGGGACATAGACTACTGTTATCCTTGTGTGTAAACATATACATAACTATGGCTGGAGGTGAGTGATTTACAATGAATTGTAGTGGATCTCTCATCGGCACGTATGGACGGTGCGATTCAAAACTTGTTTACTGGGACTTATTTCAAAGATGCATTTCTCGAAACAACAGATATTTCGACACACACATGCACATCTTTGATGAGATAATTGTTGTTAGGCTTTCGAGGGTCGGGAGCGAGGATTGGATGAGAACTGACTATACAGTTTCTTGTCACTTTCTATGATACACAAACTTCTTTGGTTACCAATTGAGAGCAACATTTCTCTAAGGACTAACTGTCATATTCTTTACAAGTAATCGACAGGTGGGGGTGAGAGCATTATTATTAGAACATATAGGCAGAACTTCATTCAGGGCTGTGAGCTCTCTCTCTACTTGTATATATATGCATTCTAGTATCACTCACACTTTAACATATATACTTTTATTATCAAAAATAATTCCGATATGGCTTCAGATTCTGTGTGGAAGCGTTTCTGCAAACGGTACGTCGGAAATATGAGTAGCTGGAAGGCTACACTAACATAACTAAAAAGTGAATTAAGATGGGGTGATTAACTAGAGTCTTATCATATTGCGATTTCTTGCGGGCCGGACTTTGTGAGAGTAAAATTGGTCGACGGGTACAGATAGTGACTCTTACAGGATATACTCAGCTGTAGGCGAGTAGTGAATAAAGTAGATACAAGAAAAACACACACATATCGCTTCGATATCCATGCTACTTAGGGGTTCGAAACATATAGAGAAACACTAAATGCATAAATGAGTCGATAGTTAGGGTTGCGCGATGACAGAAGAGGGTATTGATATTCTAGTTTAGTAGATTTATCGTTATAGTGCAGACAGAAAACTCTAGCGCATCGCTGTCCGAGATTCTATTACAAGGGTAAGAGAGACAGATCGTGCGACTCAATCTCAAGGGAGTAAGAGGGAACAAAACACATTCATCCTCGGATTCCATACAATTTACTTCTACACTGCACATAGGCTGAAAAAGGGATCGAGAATCTAACTACAAATACATATACAGGCTACGCACGTCACATTGACGCTACGATGTCAGGTTTTGCCGGATATGAGTCGACAGACGTAGATATCATGCGGACACACTGGGTGGGCCAGAATATCCTCATGTTGCGCTCAACAAGGTTTATGCATAGTCTCAAACTGGGGCTAGAGTAATTAAGAGAGGTACAGTCAGACAGATTACAGTACACACACACAGATGTAGTCACGTTGATTGGTAGTATCAAAGGGTGGATAGGATAGTAGGGTATTTGACCGTCATATATGAACTTTGGAGCGAGAGGATGGTATCATATACTTTACAATAGTATTGACTCGATTTTGCTTGGGAGGGGTTGGATGGTAGATTTTTGGATTTTAAGAGGGGGGCACATTATCAGGAGAGGGTCAGAAACATCAGTGCAGCTACAAATACAGGACTTACGACAATACTGGGATCTGGATTCTTATAGTGAGCATAACATACACGATCTATCTGTTGTAGACATAACATGTGGGACACACTAGAGGGACTAATGAGCCGAGAGCTGAGCATATCGGACAGAGGGACAGATATCCTGGGGTGTGACAACGTCCACTGTGTAGCCGGCTCGACAACATTCGAGGGAGCTGACAATACTCACCAGGCACCGATTAGGAGGTAGATCTTATAGGCAGTATAAGCGTCACTTTACTCGCTCGTGTGTGGGGGGTGATATAGGTATTACAACACGGGACGTCGTCTTAAAAATCGTCAAAACGCAGCGAATTCACAAACGAAAACTGAAGTTCAAATGCAGTCTTAGTCTCAGAGGTTAGCACACCAAAGACATATAGAAAGGGATATTGGGGTTATAACATTTTGTTTTACACTGATGACACCGCACTAGTGCTCATGGGGATACAAAGACAATAGCACAAAGCGAGAATAGAGGTGGATTCGAACAATAAGCGAATGGTGTGTGGAGTGGTAGGTAAATCTTGATATCGTTGGGAGACCGAGCGTTAGGGAGAGGGGTTGGTACAGTGAGGTGACACATAGTAGGTGCTGACACACGCGAGGGGTACACACACATGGGTGTGGCGTGGTTCGTGTGAGGATACATAGGAGTGCACATAAGTCGATAATAAACATTAGGTAGGGTCGCACACAATATTCATCAATGATGGAGGCGAGAGTCTAGACACAACAGAGCAAATGACAGAGGAGACAGGAGGAAGAATATGCAGTGGAGCAGACAGGTCATGAGGATTATCACTGTCAACACAATAGCGTAATATTCCACAGATACAGGCATACGGCGTGGCGAATTACACACTATGTGTAGAGACTATCAATGAAGATCACAAATAGTTCTACAAGATGCAGCTATGTTCAAGGTTGACTCGTCGGACTTCTTTTACAACACAGGTGGTCTCATCGAACTCTCTCATTTGTTTAGTTCTACCGGACACAGGTATTATTAGGAGGAGGAGTGGGCGTTATTAGGCGATCGAGACACGCACACAGTTGTTCGCTATGGAACGATAGAGCGACGGATGGAAGATCGCGTTGCAAACATCGATTTAAATATGAAACAGGGGTGTGATGAGCAGAAATGGCTATAGAGGACCTCAGGAGAGCGAGTATTGCGAGCATTGATTAGGAGTACAGATTCTAATTGAGGTTCTCTCATCGATATTTTTATCGAGGTTGAGCATGCACATCTTCTTGTCGTTATGTTAGTACGGTGTGGAGCGGAGCGACACTTCGTGCGAGTGTTCAAAGGACGATTAAGTATTCTTCACTATTGGCAATTGAATTGGATGTAGATGGGGGGTTCTGCACCACGAAGTTGAATCATATGGAAGGGGATCAGAAGCACACAGACGCACGAACACAGTGTGATATACAGCGAGTGGAGACTGTACAGGTTAAAGGAATGCTGTGACATAAGATACACACTTTACTGTGTTACACTCTTATAGTATACTAGAGTCTGATTAGGTGCTGTGAATGTGATGTATGTGATTGGTGAGGTATGGACATATCTTACACGTTGTGAGGCGGAGTTAGTGGGTTTCTGCGATGTAGGCGGTTGAGTCTCTCAGCAGGTTTGGATAAGGCATTGTGTGTAAATTGGAGAGGAAAGACTTAGGTAGCACAGTCATGCCACATAATTTTATGTGTCAGGAGTTCTTATAACTCTTGATAATAGTATTGACTGGCAGCTAACAGGATCGAGTGTGTTGAGTTCAGTATGACTATTATGATATTGTCTTGATGAGGATAGTAGGAGAGATCACTCTTCAAGGAACAAAGTTAGTTTAACAACTAGTGTGTATATGTTCTAACAGACGAGATCGAGTACTGGGATTTATGTATGAGTAGAAGTGTGGAAGAGGAGGAGATTCTCTCACATATAGGCCCTGGAACAAACACACATCTCGTGATATATCAGTGATTCAGATATTGATAATAATTGAGAACTTAAAGATTCGCATCATATTGGGTTGGGCTCTTCTATGACAGGTTTATATATTTAGTCTAGATCTATGTTTTACTAGTTGTGAGTGCATGTGTGTATATTGTCTCTTATAAATAGCGTGTAGTATGGAGTGTCCATATCTTACTAGATACACTTAAATATTCACAGTGCATGATATTGGGATAGTAAACAAAAAGAAATAACCGGCTCTCACAGGTACAAACTAATTACACAGTGGGGGGTTTAGGGAGTTTTGGGGGGGGAGGGGATGCTGAGTATTTAGGATGTTTGTGGGTGTGTTGGGTTTGTTTTGTGAGAAGGGGGGGGGGTTTGGATTTGTGGAGGGGGGGGGGGTTTAGGGAGTGGTGTGGGGTTTGGTGGGGGATGTAGTTTTAAGTGTGGGGGGGGTTTAAGTGGGTAGGGGTGGGAAATGTAGTGGGAGAGGGGGGGGATTTTTAAGGGGGATCGGTTTTAAATTGGGGGGGGGGGTGGGAATGTGTAGTTTGGAGAGTAGGGGGGGGGTGGGTGAGAGAAGGATTTAGATGGTGGAGAGGTGGGTTAGGTTTATTTGTTGGGGGGATTTTAGGGGGGTGAAATGGGGGGTTTTTGGAGGTTTGTGATATGTATAAGTTGTGGTTTGGGAGGTTGGGGGGTTTTGTATTTGGGGGGATTTGTGTGTGGGGGGTGATTAGGTTAGATGTTGGTTATGGTTTGTGGAGGGGGTTTTAGGGGGGGGGTTTGTTGGGTTTTGGAGGGTTTAGTGGTTGGGTAAGGGTGGATGGAGAGTGAGGGGTTTTGATGAGGGGGGGGAGTGGTGAAATGTTTGGTGGTATGTTAGTTGGGGATATCTTATGACTGGTGGGTGGGTTGTGTTTTTTTGGTTTTGTATTTTTTGGGGTGGTTGTAGGGGGTGTTGTTTTTTGGGGGTTTGTAGGTGGGGATTTTAGGTGGTGGAGGGTTAGGAAGAGTGGTTATTATGTGAGTAGGGGAGTGGGTGTTGGATGGGAGTGGGTGTGTTAGGTGAGGGAGTTTGGAGGTAGGATGTGATTGGGGGGTTATTATTATTGTAAGGTGGTGGGGGGGTGGGTGGGGTGGGGTGGGGTTGGTATATGTAAGGGGTAAGGGTTTTTAGTTATTTTTGTTAATTTTAGGTAGGTTTTTGTAATTTGTGGGGAGGGGGGGGAGTATGGGGGGGGGGGGGGATGTTAGGGTGTGGGATTTTTGTATTGTTAGTTGAATTTTGGTATTTTAATGTAATAAGGGTTGGATTAAGAGGGATTTGTATAGTATTATTTGGGCAATTGGATTTTTTGAGATTAATATGGATTAAAAGTATTGAATTTGGATTTTTGGTTGGTTTTTGTTGGGGTGGGATTTTGGAATTTTAATTTAGTTGTTAAGTTAGTATGTGGTTTTTTGAGGGGGTGGGGGGAGGTATAGTATAATGGGATAATTTGGTGTGTAAATATTGGAATTGGAGGATATATAGAAAAAGAATTTATATAAATGGGTAGTTGTAGTAAATGTAAAAATAATGATGGTTCATTGGGTATGGTTTGTGAGATATATTGAGTATTTGTAATGGTTAGTTTGGTAATTGATATTTTAGGATAAACTGGGTGGTGGGGGGGGGTGGGTGGGTGTGATTAAAGATTATTTGGGAAATGGATAAAATTGTAAAAACAGAAGGGATAAGTGATTGAAGAGGGTAATGTGAAAAATAATCTAAATTAAATTAATAGTGTAATAAAATAACAAAAATAATGGATGGGAATTGATGGAATAATTTTGTAAATATAGAGGATAAAGGTGATATAATGTTATGTGGAAATTACTATTAAAGATTGGGAGAGGTTGTGGGAGGGGGTGTCCACGAACACAACAAGCACACAGCGCAAATGTGGTCTAAGAAAGAACTCACAAGAAGAAACAAAAAGACCAAGAACCAAAACCCTACGCTTTTTTTCTATAAAGGCTTTTTGTAAGCCTTGAGGCAATAGTTAGTTTAATTTAATTTTTCATAGTGGTGTTTTTTAGTGTGTAATTTTCTTGAGTTCATTTTAAGCTTTAACTCTATTTGTACTTGACTCTTTTAAGATTAATGAAAAATCAGTTTCATTTCTACTGTTTGTTCAAAGCTCCCCCTTCACCAGATATCTTAAGCGTCTTTTAAGCCCAACATATAAGCACCTTGTATAATTCTGTTTTATAAAAACCTTTATATAAAATTTAAGAAAAATAAAAAAAAAGAGAAAAAAAAAACGGGTACTGTTTGATCAAGCAAAGGGACGAATGAGCAAAGGATGGATGGGCTCATTAGGTGCATTAGCATAGCTTATTTATAAGCGGTGGTTAGAATAGAGCTTATAACGGTTCCTTTACTCAGAGTTGTCACGTAAGTAAGATATTCTCTCTTTTTAAAATCATGATGTCTTAAAATAACTGTACGGTAGCTTAGTACATCAGCCTATTTAGTGCTTATTTATGCTGTTTCTTACTCAGTTATCTCATTTATGCTTGTTCATGTTGTTATTTGCTTGATTGGGGCTTTTGTTTAAGATAAAAGTGAAAACTGCCTTAAATAGCTTATTTTTGCTTTCTTGCTTGTCAGCTTTTTAAAGTGCTTATCTGTTTTTGCTTTTCATTTTTTTATCATCTAAAATTGCTTGTTTAATACTTATCTTTAAGAATGTGTGTTTAAATCAGTGATTAAAAGTGATAAATACAAAAGAACAAAATAAAGGGGTGTTTTTGTGATCAAGCCCAACATGTAAAAGAATGCATTGTTTAGGTTGGTGTCAAATTGGTTAACTTTACTTAAAGTATTAACCTTTTGAGTATGTTTTTCCAAGCATTAAGTTCAAAAGTGATTCGTACAAAAAAGTTTTAACCATGTGTGGTTCTCAAGTCTGTCAAGTTTTAAAGGTCCATAAGAGCTTTAATTTGATTAAAGTTAGTAAAACCCCCAGCTAGGGAGCAATGTTATCTTTATCTTTTTAAGTAAAAATCAACTAGGTTAAGTATCCTTGGTTTTCTTTAAATCATTGACCAATTCTGTCAACAATTTTCTTAAAAGTTTTTCACATATGAAACTAGTCCAGGTTTGTCAAAAAGTTAAATCACCTATTTCTTTTGCAAAAATCACTGCTTTAAAGTGTTTTTTACGAGCTTAAAATTTGAGCATATGCTCACCTTAAGCCATACTCAATCTCGTCACAACTTTAAATTTTTAATTTTGAGCTTATATTGGACAGCTTATTTGTTTAAGCGTCAAAATAAGCCCTTCTCTATATTTAGTTGCCCTGTGCTGGGCTGTAATTCTTAAGCCATTCTGTCCCTAGTCTTATTAGAAGGCCTTAGCTCAAGCTTTTGGCTTTTCTAAAAAGCCAATAAGCTCTTTTATAAGCCCCTTTATTTGTAGACCTTAGGAAGCCCTCTATGTCTGCATTAAAAATAATATAAGCTTAAATTAGGAAGTTTGGCTGGTTTTAGTTAGTTCATAAATAAGTAGGCTTAATTTCACTTTTTTCTGCTTATTTTGCTTAATAAAAGGTTGATTTTTGATTCTACTTGTTTAACTTAGTCCTTGTAGCCTTGTGAAATCTTATTTTGCCCTTTCCTATGCTTTATTGAGTGGTTAACAGTCAAGAGAAAAAGCATATTCTTTTAATCTTGTTTAAAGCCTTCGTCAATATAGTCTTTTTTTAGCTTATTTAGTTTGCTAAGGTTATTAGTCATAACGTGCTTATTTAGGTTGGGATAAAATCCCTTTCAGCTTATTTTTTACAAAGTTAGTTTATAGTATTTAAACAAAGTCAAGAGAAAAAGCCACATTAAGCCGTAAGCTTAATTTAATGCTTCTGTCCAAGAAAAACCTTTTCAGCTTATTGTATAAGCTTATTTAACAAATCTTGGCAGTTATGAAAATGATTAAGCTCAATGAGCATATCCAAAGTTGTGTAAGAAGTTTTCCTAAAAACAAAGAAGACGGAGCACAGAGGGAAACTCCGGTGAGACAACCGACTCCGAACCCGGCGTCTCACCCTCAATACACCCCTCTTTTATAACAAGTCTTACCGCTGTGCCCTTGGGACTTCTACGTTAGAATATCCCAAGTGTTTAGGATTAAACCTAGTTTTTACCCCTCATAAGCTATAAGCTTTTACCAGCTTATTTTCGCTTATTTATAAGCCCGAATTTTAGGTTTCAATTTACTTAGGATAGTAGTAGTGCATAATATTTTAGTAAAATTTTTTTACGAATTTCTAAAAATAGTTTAGTATTTTTTATACAATTTAATTTCGTTAAAAGTTTAAAAAAATTCATAAACAAATAACAAAAATTATCCAATAAAAATATTTTTCTTTTTTAGAAAATTTTCTTTAGTCATAAATTTACTTAGAAAAATATAAAAACTTTCGTAGGGTTAATTTTGTAAAGTTTTGTTTTTTAAAGAACGTGGCTCGGGTACGGTTTTTGTCTTGACTCGTTTTTGAGTCAAACGACCTCCGTTTTCAGTCTAGTTTTTTTTTAAACTTCGTTATTTGTCATTTAGGATCTAATTTAGTTTTTAAATTCGTTTTAGGGATTAATTTGCAAAAATTAGGTTTTTGACCCTTTGTTCGGGATTCATGCTCTCGTTTTTCAGCTTAATTTCATAATTTTTAGGTTTTTCTTAATCGTTTTTGTTTGTTATTGTTTAACCTAGCTTTCCCCACAGACTCTCCAAATCATTTCTCTCATATCAAACCCAAGCTTCGACTGTTATCGATTCTACCGTCCATGCCTCGATGGGGACAACCGACCCGGGAACAATTCTATACTACTTCTCGATTTATTGATCATTGTAGTTTTATTTTTTTACAGATTATATAATTATTTGTTGTTTTATTAAATCATACATACTAGTTTTAAAAAGTTTACAAATCACTGACCTTTTATATTTTTATAAAATAGTACGTCTCATGACGATTCCAAAAAGCTAAGAAACTTAAAAAACGGATAAATAACAGAAAAAGGTTAACGGTAAAAAAACAAGTTATATACGATAAATAACCGGATTTATAAAAATAATTTTATATAAAAAACAATTTAAAAAATTATTTAAAAACAGGCGAAGGTTTAGTATTTTAGTAACAGAATACACAAATTTTTAGGATTTCCCAAAATGTATAAGAAACGAAAACTTTCATTAATAACGAATGAGTTATGAATTTCGCGAGTTTACGACAATTAATACTTTTATAAAACTATTTTTATAAAAGTTACTATTCATGACTGAAACTTTTATTTTTTTAAACCTCATAAATCATTAAAACTTTCAATTACGAGAACGTGCTCGAAAGAATCGCTAAAAACGGAGCTATAACGAATACAATACACGTTTACGTTTTTTACACATCAAAAACGATAGAAGTAAACCTTATGATCCGAAGGAGGTCCACAGTAAAAAAGTTACTGTTCACCCAAGTAGGTTCCAAAATTGAAAATGTCCAAATTTTTGATAACTCGACTTAATAACGAAAACGCGAGCGCAAGAAACCCCTCAAACGGACTGTCGAAACGCGAAAGTTACGCCCGTTTTACTACAAAGGTAATTATAAAACGTTTAACTTATTAAACACAATTTTATTTAACAAAACAATTTTAGATGGTGATTAGCTATATAGAATGAATATATGTAGTAGTTTACACTATGTAGATTAGTACTTATACGACCTTAATTTAATAGGTTGCATTTGAACGATTTGCGTGGCGCATTATCTGTGATATACTTGGCTATTTCGCTCACTTCAGGTGAGTTTCATAGCCCCAAACAACGTATTACAAAAGCTTTAGTTTTATAAGTTTTTGGAGAGAAGAACATGCAATGTTTTAACAACATGGACACAAGGGATCCTTGTATAATAAGATTAGTGATGCCTAGTAGCGATAACCCATTTGAGCCCATTATCATGAACTGTCAATTACTGGACAATAAGCGCGAATGTTATGAATAGCAATAGGAGTTTGACATCCCCGTTTTTCGGGTGATTAGTATCATTGGGCAAAGACGAACGTAAACAAGTCGAACGTAGGATGTTTGCCGTTAAACATCAATCACGACAAGGTAGGCCCATTAATATGTTATTACATTTAAAGTCGAGCTTCAGTGTCATCGATTATAGGGCAACGTAATTACATTTATATGATGTATTTGCATCTGTTGCATATCAAAATACACCTGGGACAATCTTGATGTCCTACAATATACGATTTATCAAACCTATGAATTCACCAACATTATTGTTGACGTTTTAAAGCAATGTTTTTCAGGGGATCAGTAAGCACGAGGTACAAGGGATACAAATGGTGGATTTGATTTGGATATCATGCATTAAAGAGTATTGTCGCATTACATTTTGTATAACGTTATAAGGCTAGAAATCTTTGAGTATTTTGAACAAGAGCAAGTGAAGCTTCGCTTATGTAACAAATACTTGAGTATTAATCCAAAGGTAATACAGTTTTAAACGGACTATTGAGTCCGTTCATATACAATCTGTGTTATTGATCTATAAAAGTAACACGCCCGACCCTTATTCGCTGCGACCCAATTTTGGAGGTTGTACATGATTGGTAATCAAGAGCCAAGGTAATAGAGAATCAGGTAATATGTTTTTGCTGGACTATAACCGTTTATCAAACCACGAATTCATACAAAGGGGTTTTACAAGGGACATACAATGTTGTAAAAAAACAAAATTAAATATTTAAAAACATACATTCATGCCTCCACTACTTATTGCAATTAGTTTGGTTGGACTAGATGCACTTCATAATTGATATACAAGATAAGATATAAATGTTAAGATATAAATGTATATTATTAATTCCATATGTCCAAATATAAATGTAATAAATATTAAAGTACTCGGAAAGATCGTCCAAATAACTCGAAGATCGTACCAAATATAATTGATTTACATTAGTTGGTTGGATCCTAGATAGTCAGACCCGTAGTAATATACATTTTTATATATATTTATACCAACATTTAACCATTGTTCACTAATAACAAATAACTTCAATCCTCTTTTAAAAAAAAGAACTTAATCTATTCACAATGGATCAAATCAACAGTGATTAAGAATGTAACAATTTTTGCCAAGTCGATGACGAAAACTGTCGTATGGTTATTATGATGCAAGTGCGCAAAGTACAACCAACAGTTACAAGAAAACAAACTCGGACCTCGTTTACCCGTAACCCTCCTAATCATGAACGTGAGACGATGCCTGAAACATGTTTGATGTGCGACAAATCTAATGTAAGGTTGTAATTAATCCATTATATATTTTCCAAGAAGATATCGTAAGAGCCGTAAAACTAATTTCTAGATACAGTCGAAGGTATTAAATCTTATACTGTCGATCATCTTCCAAAGAATTTTGAATTATTTATAGTCCGACCCGATGCTACGGGTCAAATGACTTTTAGGACCATTATGAAATGCACATCCGCCATATCACCCAATTTGAGCATACGACCACTGCAATGGCCCGATGCCTTTGATGAATATTTACAAATGAGTGAGCATTACCGGGCCCGAATCGATATCTAACTAAACTAATCGCACACATAGACGTGAGAACACTTATTGATATTGATCCCTCCTACAACATCATAACCTATTTGCCGAAGTATCCCTACAGGACCAACCCACATCTTTAACCCACTTCTCTTACTACAAAACTTCTCACTACACATAGAAACTCGAAGTATCGTTCTCTACCACAAGGTCTACTGCACTTCCAGAACTCGCTTCTCTACAAGAAACTCAATACTAAGCAGCTTAAACGCCCTTATCTCAGGAATCGACGACTACACACCATCTAGCCAACCGCACACAATAAGCAGCACTACGTGCGAGACAACTACTCTCCCTCTTCGAGGCTCAATCGAAGCACATACCCCAACGAGCGTACTAATAATGCTCAGAGTTGTTGCTTCACGCAATGCAGACTTCACATATAGATGATATCACTACATTAGATAACAAGTCCCTCCGCAGTATATAATCTTTGTAGACGATCTACACGGGGGGTCATCAGGAACATAGACGATAAATAGTTCTCATACATAAATGAACTCTCTTCTACGTCATTGAGTTCTTTTTCTTTTTAACCCCTATTTCGGCAGAAAATTAATATATATAATATATATACGAACTACACGATATGACGACATCTCGCCTACCTGTCAGCTCTCATATTCAGATAAGACAAACTGCAAGTCTTACGTACTCGTGAATATCTAGACGGCCATCACCTCATACGCCGCACCGGAATTTACCCATGAGTCGCAATTTTATCCTTCCGCTCCAATCGTTTCTTACTCCCAGCTCTCACTCCTCAACTCTTCTCTCCCACTAATCTTCAAGCACAAACACTAGCGCGCATTGCTGAAACATGTGACACTATCTAATACACAGTACACATTCACATTCTGCAACGTTTCAGCGCTAACCCAGTCTCTCGGATTTATGACTAATGTCACCTAATGAGTCCGGAGAGAGTACTGTTACTACACAGGCGCACATTTCTGCGCGCGAGTAGCTCTACAATCCTCAACCTAACAACCGTTCTCTCTTCCATACAAATCATCAGCACAAAGATCTTCTTACACATTACCTTACATCCTCTCATTCGAATCTACACTTCTAACTAACAAACAATTCATCCATTACTGATCAACACTAGAAGCAGAACGTACCACCCGAACATATATTGCGAACCGATACACTGAGCTTGACGATACAGTCATCTAACGAACTCGTATCGACACTTAACTCCCAAGCGCTCGACCTTACCACATAATCATCACTTGTCCTGGCTAGCGCTCACGAGCGACACTATGGACTGAACGAACATCAAACATCACGACACACACACTTTCTCTCATTAAAAATGAACGAAATGAACTTAACAAATTTTCCCATCATTCTAATCTCATTGAGATGATCACACTTAATAGATTGGTTACTAATATCTCATAAACACATAAAAACACATATAAACACATAGAATCAAATAAACCATACTTTGCAACAGACACATAAGTCAACACTAACGGTTTGACTAACCTGCTCGAGTCATGGTTGTCACAAAGGCAACATATTAGAAATTCACCCAAACAGCATATATGTGTGTGTTTATCAACTTGTTACACTGACTTGTTGACCTCCCGTGTAAAACCCTTTGTTGCATACATTTTTAGTGCAAGATACCCCTAGATCACCTTGTTGAGCCAATCCTTGTTTGAACCCTTTATGTATCGTTACACCCCTTCGCCTTAGCCATCCCTATATGAGCTTGGAAATTTTGCACATTCGTTGAAGACTTATCACTCTTGATCTATGAAGACCCCCTTTCGATATTGTTCATCTCAAGTGGGGGATATGTACTTTGTATTTCATTTAAAATGGATATGTATTTCAGTTGTGAAAAAAAATAGTTAGTTTAAATTTTTGTATTTCATGTTGGTTATGTATTATAAAACCAACTAGTTGGAGATGGTACAACTATTAGCCATCTATATGATCTTAAAAGTTGGGCTAGTATGAGCTTCATTAGTATTTCATTCAGTACTGGCCCATTATTTGGATCAGATTTTCGTACTTGAATACTTGGACTATTGGATGGACGGTAGTTTATTACAACCTTAGATTATATAGACTACTTGTTTTGTGTTTTTATTTAACAATAATTAAATGTACATCCCATGTCTTTATCCTATCCTATTTCATACTCCAATCTAACCTTTGGTTTTGCTCGAATGAGGGAGAGAGCAATCATACATATCTCATCCGTTGTTATGGATGTGTATGTGTGGTTTTGTCGCCCTTGTTGGTGTAACTCTTTTGGTAAAGATTGCATTTAAAAAATGATTCACCCTGTTGTGACAATCGTGATTTGAGCAGGTTAGTTTAAACCTTTAGAAATGGCTAAGAGTTCATTTTTATGTGTGTAAGTGTTGTGCTATGTGAATTTATGTGGGCTAAGTGAGTTAATTATGTGCTTGATATCATTTTGAGGTGTATGGGCATCTCATTTTGAGTGTGTTTGAGTTTGGTGTTAAGTATTCCATTCGTTCACGTGTGGTGATAATGGATATGAAAGACGTGTGCATGCATTGCTACGTCAATACTTGGTTTTAAGGATTAAGCGTTTATAGGAAGTGTGTGATATGGGAAAGGAATAATGTGGTTGAAATATGGAAGTTGGTAGTAAACTTTCCATATATAGAAAGTGAATTAGGAAATGAAAAGTTATTTTTAGAAAGTAGTTTATAAGCAAAATGGTTTACCAAATTAGCTTAGGTTTTTATAAAAACTTAAGGTATTGAAGGTAATTAATTAATTAAAAAAAAATATTTTTTTATACATGAATAGTAAATACGAATTTTAAGAAAAAAAAGGAAATAAAAGCCTAATTAAACTAGGACTCTAATTAGGAATTATCTAGGATTATTCTAGGGGCTTATAAATACAAAAAATAAAATCCCAAACCCCCCTATTGCTTGTTCGGCCGATCCCAAGAGAAAAAGAAGGAGAAAAAAATTTAGGGTTTTGATTTTGTGAAGGAAACAAGCTTTAAGGTATGTTTAGTTTTTCTTAATTAGTTTAATCATTGATTTAATTCATGTAACAAGAGTTATGGTGGATCTAGGGTTTCATAATATTCTGTAAATTAAAGTTTATAATCTAATTAGGGTTCTTAGTAATCAATTAGATGCGAGTTGGTGTAATCGTTAGGGTTTAGATCGCGTTAGAACTTGATTTAGGTTTGAGCAGAATTTAGGGCTGTGTTGTTTCGTGAATATCTAGAGGTTAGAATCATGAATTGATATGATTTCGGAGCCTATGATGAAGCTCAGTGAGTATAGTTTCCATAACATCCAGCCTCGAAAGTTTTTAAGGTCGGAAAGTCATTCAAATGTTGGTTACAAGAAAGGTTATCAAATAAGTAAATTCAGGTCAGATTTAGGTCAGATTACGAGGTGTAAACCCCCACTGAAAATTCAAATTAGGATTAGCCAACCTACAGGAGTTTAGTTCTATGTGTCTATTAAAAATCCCCCAAAGGAGAGCTTCTGATTTGGAGTCTAAGTATGGTTTTTAGGTCCAAACTTTTTAGTGTTCGTTCAGATCCAAAACTGAGTAGTTAAAAGTTTGATTTTATTTGGGGCACTTAATAAGGGAAATAAATTAGTGGAAAAATCATGGAGATAATAAACTCATGATATTAAACCTGTGATTTGTGGTAAAATTTATAAAGGTCAGTAGGGGTGGTTTAGAAAATGGTAAAGTGACACTAAAATTTCGGGTAAATAGTTGAACACTGAAAAAGTGTGTAAACGAATTGGTAAATGTTGGGCATGGTGTCGGGGTGACCTATGAGGGTAAATAAACGCCTTAGACATCCATCATATGATTGTTACATGTGCTTAAGCTTTTGGCTTAGTAGCGTGTAATACGTATTATTTTGTTGTTTAGCTTTGTGCGAGGATTTTGGGAATTGCTTTAGCACCAGGTGAGTTTCATAACCCCTTTTTCTTATGTTTTCTTGGGGTGAAAATGATGCTATGAGTTTAAATGTTTTAGTTGCTGTGATTATGTGTTATATGGTTATTGATTGTGATGTGATACGCTCCATGGCTTTGTGATCAATTGGAGTTGTTTTGAGGTATGTGAGTTCGGTTGAAGAGTGGTGTTTATTACTCAATCAAATCAAACTAAAGGGTTGAAATAATACCTACTGACTTTGTGTTCCGATCAGAGGGTAGTGAGCTACCCATGACCCTTTTATGAGTGATGTGATGTATACGTGGATAGCAGGACACGTATGGTTGTTATGAATTATTTTAGTAATCGCAACAATTGTTTGAAAGGTTTTGTTATGTGTCTTAAACCTATGACTCTCACCAACCATTGTGTTGACTTTTTAAAGAATCATTTTCAGGTGAGCATCATGAGGATGTTAAGGCTAAAAGAAGTCACAGTAATGTGCAGTTTGGATTTTATATCGTGTTTTAAACCTATAACTCTCACCAACTTTATGTTGACGTTTTTAAGCATCATTTTCTGGTGAGTATCGTGATGATAAGAAGGATGTTAGGAAGAATGGCTAGAGAGACCCTAGGCTTTGCTTGTGGAGTTGTCTTTTCTAGTCTTTTCAGTTGCGACATTTATTTTGCTTAATTCTTGTTTGTTGGAGATTGTTAGTATTTGGATCTTTTTGTTTCGTGTATGACATTACTTTAGTAATGCAAGACTCCTCTATCTTGTGTTGGGTATTGTCATGACACATAGTGTCCATTTGATTATTTTCCTTCATTTAGATTTCTCTATAGTAGACACCGTTGTGTTGTGATGATATCCATGATGTTACGCCTCAGCTTCTGGCAAGTCTCTGAATCGATCCTTGAGTGGGGCTTGAATAGCCCAATCAACAGCATCCATGACAATTTCATCCACTGCTTTGCTCACCTGATGGGGAATATCAAGATTCTCTAATTTGTACAATCTGGACCCATGTTTGTCCATCCTTTCTTCCAGGGCTAAGTTGGCTTGTACCAGATCCGCCATATGTTGATCAAGCTCACCGATGCGCAGAGTTAAGATCAAATCTAAAGAGCCTTGTTGTGGTTGAGGTGGTAGAGGAAGAGTTGTTGTTGTCGTTGTTGTTGTTGCTGTTAATGTTGGTAGTGGTGCCTGAACCGCTGTGGGGACAGGTTAAGAGACTGTGAGATCAATATCCGGAGTGGTCATTAGAAGAACTGACGAGGTGTCCTGATGTATGGAAACCGTGACCATAGATTGAACCTCCGCTTCAATATTGGTTTTCTTAGGTTCGTCTTCCTATGACTTCTCCGCAAGGAACTAATTGGTGAAGCTGAGTTCCTTGTCAAGATTTTATAGAGAAGACAGGGCTCCAGCTGAGCTCGCAGGTTCCTCAAGTCTTACTTCACCTTCAGTTGGGAGTTTAAGGTTCTCCTGAACATTTAGATAAGCCGTTGTAGTAAATTCTTCATTCATTTGCTCAGGGTTTGGTTGAATTGAAGTATCAGAGGCCTTAAGATCCACGTGTTTAAGGTTTGGTCCAGCATGAACAACATGACTTGATGGAGGTTGAGACTGCTGTTGCAAATCCCCAGGGTTTTGGTCCAGCTGGCCTTCATCCATGTTCACCCGGGGTTTGGTCCAGCCAGGCCGTCTCTTGACACTTAGCAACAATCCTGCACTTCTTCATCAGATTCCGTCTCACTGACTGTCAGCCTAAGTTCAACATATAATGAAGAAGATTCATCATATCCAGAGGATTTAGTTGGTATGGAAGTGCGCCTTTGGAAGATATATTGTTTAGTAGGGCTCTTCTTCTTTGGTGTCTGAAGGGTGAGTAGATCAAGGGCAATTTCCAAGAGTCAGGTTCCCTGATCACAACAGGAGGAAGTGGACCCCGATGCGCATCGTGAACCTCCTTTAAACTTTCCTCTATTGCCCTTTACGTTTCAGCATCTTCATCGTCAAGCCTAGGTTCATTCTCCGGAACACCTTCATCAGCAAATTCGTCAATTAACTGTAAAGGGCTCTTTAGCTTTCGCTTCTTTGTCACCTTTCCAGCTTTAGATCGTTTGGCTGGAGATGGTGCCTCAGATATCTCCGTACCAGCTTTGTTTCTTTTCCTGAGGCTTGACAGCGTGCCGATTTGGTGGTGTGAAGACTTGGTAGGCATTGGCGACTGTTAGGTTTTGTGACTGGTGCTACTTTAGGTGCTGAAGGCTTAGATTTCTTGGTTGCTTTGTGTTTGGTAGCCTTATCAAGTTTAGGTGTGGGAGAATCAGGATCACAAACTTCTTCACCAGCAAGATATCTTTGATGCTTAGCAACTTTCTCTAGATAAGCATTGTAGTATTGTTCACCTCGAATGTCATCAGTGATAAGATCATTCGGAATAGGCATCCCAAAGACTTCCCGTTTGATTCCCTTAGCACTAAACTTGAGGTAACCCATAACAGACTCCTCATTTGGCAAATGAAGTGTAGAACCTAGTCTCGGGTGGAATTTATGCTTGCTTTGTAAGCGATAGATGATAAGCTTGGAGAACCTAACACTTGGGATCACAATAATGGTGGCTTTCTTCTTTCCCTAAGTGTGTTGTGCTAGTTTGTTTTTGTCATTGATGAAAGTGTGGATGGATTTGGTAAATTCTTCCTCAATCCTATTGCCTAACTCATATGGGCTCAATTAGACGCCTAAAAGGATTTTGTAAATCGGAGCCCTTGGTCTTTCAAACCCTGAAGTCTTTTCCGTAAGGCACAAATTAATGATTGTTGTGGGTGCTCTCCATGGCTGAAACATGTCATTAGTCACCACATCAGACAAGGTTATGACAACTTTTGGGTAACCCAGATCGTTGACAAATTTGATAAGGGATCAGGGAGTGTGTGCGGGGAAGTAAATGCATTGTTGTCGACTGGTGTGATCTGAAGGATGTCTCTGAGAGTGTCTTTGGTTCTAGATCGAACATTGCTCATCTAGTTGGAAGTTGTAATTCCCTTGTGGTTTTGTTCATATTGAACAGTTGTCCAAAACTTGTTGAATATAGATTGATGGGAATTGACGAGGAAGCATTAAAAGATCCGAAGAAGTGAGTTTGGCTCTTCAGAATGTCCCTGCAATCTTGTAGATTGGTTTACTTATGCGACCTCTCAACATCCAACTAGAGTTCCTTATTCCTACAAACCCACATCATTTGCGATGGCGAGGATTTGATCATCAGTTTTGTCGGGTAGAGCCATGCAGGTGCTTTGTTCAGAGGGAGCATTTAACATTAACATCAGCACTTTGTATCTAGCACAATCACATCCCAGAACGGCAAAAATACAGAGAAAAAGAGATGTTAGATGTGAGGCAATGCTCAAGAGTTAATCAGGTTAAGGACTAAATCCAGAAAAGGAACTTAGATTCATATTAAAAGTGGTGATCAACAGATTTTGGTCCTCTGGAGTCAACGGAAGTTAACTCATGGAATCGAATACAAACCGCAATGACCAAACCACCAGTGCCCAAACGCATGGAAGCGCAATACTAGACAAAAGCAATGAAAGGTTTAAGCACAATCAGGCAACAGCAAGAAGCACAAAAACGTAATTGTAATATTTTATTAGAAAATACACGCAAAACGGCAAGTCAGTTCACAACATGACAAAACGCTAATCACATTACAAGTCGCAAAATCTCAGCCAAGCAAAACGCATCAGTCAAGACGCAATGATATATTATTAAAAGTAATCCAAAACGCATTCCATTTAAACGCATAAGAGATTATTGCCGGTCAACACAGAAGTGCGCAAAACGCAAACCATCAAAACGTATGGGGCACAATTATTTGTGTGATGATATGTAATGAAAGAATCGCGCAACAAGCGCAGTCCATTCCGTGTGAGACGCTAGAGAAGTGCACATGCGCAACCGGTGCTCGAATAACCAGATCAAGCAACAAACAGCACCATCTCTCTAGATGTTGTGTGTATGAATCAAAATATCAAGAAAACGGCCCGTATTAGAATGTCGCAATAACGCCAAGAGCAGCAAAGGCGTTAAACATGACAGGGCCGCAATAACGCTGAGGCAGGATTTTAAGATACTATAGTCAGACTAAATAATTCGCCACTCTCAATAGCAATCATAGTTTAGAAACAAACTTTTCTCTGAGTTAATGGGCTTTATTAGTATTTTGTCTATTTGTAATTGTGCGTTCGCAAAGCAACTCGAGACGCGCGAAGAAGTTCGGACATTTGTTCTTTGTGTATCTTAGCGTGTCGAAACTCAGGTTGTAATCAATTGCAACTTAGTTTAAGTAACCAAAACGAAAACCAAAGTTGATAAGCAAAAAGCAATCATGATTACCCAGACAAAACGCAAACAAGAACATTCAAACCAAAATGCAAACCAAGAACATTTGAAATGCACAGTTCTAACTTACAAATCAAGGTATCTACGACATAGTTAGATCATTATATACATTCAATGATACTTACTAACTAATATACCAATAGCAAACATCACCACGAACATCACACGATCACATGTTTGACTCAAAAAGTCAACCTATTGCACAAAAATCACACAGACCATAAATTAGCTATTGGGGAAACAAATAGGACATTAACTAAGCATCATGAAAGTTTACTAATGCTAACCCAGCAAACAAATCATAAGTAGAAACACTAACCAAGATTTTGATGGTGATTTAGAATGAAAATCTACAAAACAAGTAATTTAATGAGATTTAGGCCATGAATTAACAGATAAAGCATGAGAGGATATATGATAACGAATGATAGACAAGCATTACCTAAACGAGAAATCACGGAAATAGACACGAATCAGGCAAATCGCAAGAGGTTGTGTTTTGGGTTGAGAGAAAAAGTTTGACTGAGTTTGGGAACTTTAACCAGGTCAAAATGCAATTGGCTTTTTACACCAAATTACAACTTTTAGCAAATGACAGTTTTGGTCCCTCACTTTCTACCTTCTTTTCCATTTAAGACATATTTATTACTAAGGGGTTATTTGAGATACATAAATGGCACAAATGGTCCTTTACATTTTATGAGTCTATGAAACAAATAGCAAATAGCACATAAGACCCTATACTTGCATATAATTGACATTTTTGTCCTTTTGAATTAATACTAGTTTAACTCCCCCTCAATAATGTAACCCGGTTAGATACAAAGTCTTTCTCAATTATATATACGATGTATCAAAATGCCCGTTAGATGTTATAAATTTAAAAAATACTCTCCCCCTCAATCAATGACCTGTTTTCTATTTAAAGAGCAGTAGTCGTTGATTGAGTATCAAATTTAAATTTTTTTAAGTCCGATTGGTTTTCAAACAATACTTTTCCACCATTTGAAACACAAATAATTTTCTGAAGAATCATAGACGGAAAAGCATTTGGATAAAAAGAAGACTTTTCTTCTTGATCAAGAAATAATGCACTGAAGCGTACAGTAGATCGAGGTTGCATGGATATAAAGTAATCCATGCCCGGGAGAACTTAATCACCCGTTGTTAGGAACATCCGTCTTTTTGGCGACATGCTTTTCGCAATTTGAAAACCGGGATACAGTCTGAAATAACTGCAAGCCATAAAGACATGATTTGAAAAGTTTAAACTTTTGTTCGAGCTTCATTTAAAGACCCGTATCATTATTGAATGACATTTATAGGTCCGTAAATGTTATCGATAAACAGAAGACATGTCTTGAAAAACTATTTTTGGTATTTTCAATTTTCTGATTTTTATGGTTTTTGTTGATTTTATATTTTTGTATTTGCTTTTTGGTTTGAGTATGTACATATTTACATAGGATACTTGAAGCAAATACATTACTCATCCTTATCATCCTGAAGACATTTGAGTGTCTCTGGCTTCATACTCTTCATGCCAAGCCTTGGGAGAATAAATTCAAATCTCTCTCTCGGTAGTGCCTTAGTGAATATATCTGCCAGTTGATACTCTGTCCTCACGAAATATAACTCAACTACTCCTTTCTCTACTTGTTCTCGAATGAATTGATGTCTGATGTCGACGTGTTTAGCCCTGGAGTGCTGGACGTTGTTGCAGCAGAGGGCAGAGGGACGTGATTATATGCAAACCAATAATTAGACAATTGAGACCTCATCCATAGGATTTGGGCTCAGAATCCAGATATAGCTATGTATTCAGCCTCTGTTGAAGAGATGGATTTGCTAGTTTGCTTCTTTGATGACCAGCTTACTAACTTATCACCAAGTAACTGAGCACTGCCAGATGTGCTTCTTTGAGTGTCTTGA
>BQNB010028478.1:0-56618 GCA_026074375.1 Tanacetum coccineum
GAAGCCTGAACCAAAGAAGCCTGAATCAAAGCAGCAAGCGCCAATTATAAAAGATAAAAAGAAGGGCGGCCTTGCATCACGAGTAAGGAAATTGATTACAAAGAAAAACTGGGTACAAGGGTCTATGAGAAGAATGAACGCTTTCAACAACTCAACATTAGGTTCTAGACTCGAAAAACTCGATCTCAAGTGTTTCCCAGATAATGAAACACCAAATTGGCTAACCCCGGCGAGACTCCAAGGGTTAAAAAAACTATACATTCGTGGTGGACAGTTTTCTGATCTTGGTCAGTATCAAGACATTTATGAAGTGGATGATTCACCTATCCAACACAAGCAAACTTGGAACGTTGAGATATTGCGATTGAAGTACTTGGAAGAACTCAAGATGGAATGGAGAGAGCTGCAGAATTTGTTTCCAAAAATGACTTCTTTGGAGAAAGTCAAATGCCCGAAACTAACACTTTTTCCTTGCAACGAGCGTGGAGTCTGGAATAAGGAGTCAACGACAACCTGATTGCAAGACTTGGTACTGGACATTAGAGTTTGATCATTATTATTTCACATGATTTCTATGTTATGTCGATAATATATACTATATAGTTACAGCAAATAAGTGAAGTTGTTTCAAACTTTACACGCTAACTAGAACATATACCAATAAAGATTGTTGTCGACATATATAATTATGTACGTACTTTGTGTATTTATCTTATCGTGTTTGCTTGTTTATCAAAAACTCATTATCTTCTTGTTTTAGTTTTGTAGCTACTGTTCGTTTACTTTTTGTTTTATTATTTTACATTACTGTTCCTACGATCGATTATACTTAAAGTTATCAAGTTTGTCTGTAGAGTCTTAAACTTGTATTAGACCTCATCTCACATTGTGCTTAACAAATTTGTGTTGTTTGGCCTTAAAACTCGATGGTCACCACCAAGTTAAGCACATGTCGATCAGATGAATGAATGTTATCCTTTTACATATATTTCATCACACAACAGAAAGATTACGTAGGTTCACTTGATTGTAATAAATGGATTAGATGCTGAAGAGATTTGTATTGTTAGTGATGCCAAATGACCGATAAATGGATCACTACATTATTGTGTTCTTACTACTATTTTTAAGTTACTGGCTTGACGATATCATTCACCAGAAAAGTATAACTGATTAATCGAATGACATATTTCATATGAGCAAAGTTAAAGTAAAAGGTACCATTAGTAACTATTAAGTATGCCATGTATTAGATGTTAGTCTGAAATCTGAATGGTCTAGGATCAAAATCGACTACATGTTTGTTAATGGAATCTAATTTTTGGAAAGCACGTTAAATGGCTTATGTCTAATCAAAAACACCAAATTATTGTGTGTGTTACACAATGAAGACCAACCAATATCTTCTTTAACGATAAAGAAAGGCATGCCGCGTGTGCATATGCAGTAAGACTTTAATCCACAGCGTATTACAGGCTATACATTTTATGTACCAGTAGACGATTCTGACAACGATTTAGTAGCATGTATACATGAGGGTAGGAATGGCAAAAAAAATCCGTATTTGATGGGGATTCGATCCTCAAACCTGATTTGATTGGGGAATCCGCGAGTTGACCGGGGACGGGCAATCCCCAAAATATGAAACTGGGGATGGGGATAACATTAATCCCTGAACCGGCCTCGACCTCGATCTTTCTAGTGTGCATGTATTTAACTTTTATATGTTATATCCATACTCGATTAACTTTTATATGTAAATGTATATATGTTTATGAGTATCGACATGTATATTTATATGCATATGTGATATTAATAGGATCAAACACCTTTAAAATTAGAAGTGATACATATTGCGATTATTATATTATATGTGATGTACGTTTGTTGAGACACCTTATGAGTCAAAATTCTTCATATTTTCTACGAGTTGTTGAATTTTTATATTATTTCATAAGGTGAACAATCTCGAATCCCCACACGATCCCTGATCTCCACTGAGGACGGGGTTGGAGATGTAAAGCAATTCCCCAATGAGGACGGGGATGTAAATGGAGAGTGGAAAACAGGGTTGATGATGGGAAATACAATCCCTGACATTCTCCGCCTCGTTGCCATTCTTACATGAAAGTGGCATTCTGTACAACATATTCAACAAAAGAGAATTATAATATTTGTTTTGTTATATATGAAATTGCCCTATTCAACAAATTCTTAGGCTGGACGGAGTGAGAGTAAACTCACCAAGTGAGCTCCAAACTCACGAGTGAGTTTCCACTCCACCTTTCGAAACTCACGCGTGAGTGGATGAGTGAATGGCAAGTTACTCACCATTCGTGAGTGAATTGTGAGTGTTTTTTTAGTAATTTTTTTATTTGGTTTGTGAGTGTGTGTTGGTATTTAGTGGAGTATATTTTATAAAAAGTGGGTATTTTAATGAATGATGAGTTTGTGATGACCACTACGATTGAATGATGAGTGTGAGTGAGTTGAAAGGAGAGGAGAAAAAAAGCTGATTTGACGCTGAGGTGGATGATGAGTTACGTTACACCATACAACTACATCCGGCATTAGGAGATAAAAACATATATGAATCATATGATGATGATTGTATAGTAGCACACGATAAATTGGTTTTGCATCAATTAAAGATGCATTTATTGATCAACATCCACTAACTAATCATCATTGAGAAAATGAAATTTAAAAATCGATATCAGATAACAAAATTCCCTACACAACACATCGTCATGCACCCAATCCAATTGATAAATTCTCAAGCATTAAATGTTTAAAAGTGGGAATTTACTCGTACGTTGCGACGGGGCCACTTTTTTTTGCTACATGTATTTGCTTTTTAACACTAGTTATCTATATATAACAACTTGAATTATTAACTATATACAAACTTTAAAGTTTAGTACTAGAAGGGAAGGCTAGAGTTCACAAACGTAAGCTCTGCATACACATGTAGAATCTATTACCACCAGTAATTCAGCTACATATTGACATTACAGTAGTTTTCATCTTTTGTACTCTATTAGTACTTTAGTACACTACAAAAAGAAGTTTCATGGTATAGCGAGGGGTACACCAGGGACGGGCTCAAGTGTCGTTACATCGGGTAGTTCCTTCAATAAAAGCCCATGCATTACAAATGTAAAACCATAGAGGAGGTGAATACGATTTTCTTGACTTTTTCGAAGTTTATAAAACTTCAAGTCTTGAAGGAACCGAGTGGTGTGATAATCTACTTAGCAAAGAAACAATAAGTAGATAGAAATAGAGAGAGAAACACCACGATATATACTGGTTCGGAAAGGGGAGTTTAGTTCTTCCGTACGTCCAGTTGTGAATCTACGACAACTATACTATTCCTAGTATAATCCTTATGGTGGACTATAAACCATATTACAATTTAACTCCACCGATATGCATAAAGATCGGCGCTCACAAAGAAGAATTACTACCTACGGTATTTCGCCCTCGGAATCCACCCCTAAGAACCCGTGATTCGACTTAACCTATAAACTCTAAAGACTTCCCCTTGGAAGCTTACAATACCCCAACTAGATCCCCAATGATCTAGGCTTGATCACTCGGATACAAGACTTCCCTTAAAACTCGATATGAAAGACGGATTGATTCAAGAATCAATCCCTAACGTAGCCTAGAGACTCGATTCTAATAGAAAGGGTATGAGAAAGAAGACCCTCGACAAAAGACACAAGTATGGATTAGGTACTTGTGAGGCTCTCTTGCGAAGATGTGTTCACTTCAATAGAATGATAAGATGAGAAGATTAGAACACTTTGATGATAGACTTAGAGGATAGGTAAAGAGAAAAGAGAAGAAATAATGTTTGCAAGAGGTGAGGAATAAAAAGAACAAGGGTGGATATTTATAGGCCAAGAGTCCCAAATGTGGAAAAACAAATTTGCAACTGGCGCGCTACCCACGCGTCAGCGCGCCAAATTTCCAACTTTGTTTTCTTCGAGACTTTGACGTTTTAAATACCTGTACTTGTTAAACTTTCAATTATACTTCACGCTATGACCTTTTAATCATTCTTATACTCAAATTCAACCAACTCAAATAGTCATTTGATAAAATCATTTATGAAGTGTTTAAAAGGTTTGTGTTTGTCCGATATCGAAAAGAGAGAAAATAACTATCGGAGAAGAGTAGTTTGGGTATTCCTTCGATGTAAATAGCCTAGTTAGGATCTAACTAAGGTTTTAGAAGTTGGTTAAGGTACAAGAGAATATTTCAAGAATATTCTTAACTTAAAGAGAAAAGGTGGATGTTATCGGGGGAAGATTTGAAATTTGAATTTCAAATTGTTTAAGTACATGTGTGAATTAGAGAATATGATAGAAGTGAGTTGTTATGAGTTGTCATGATGTGATGTTGATGGGATAGAAATGAGCATGTTAATCATATTCAAAATATAAGGTAGAGATGTGATGGTGAAGAGGTAAGTTGGATAGGTGAATGATGAAGTGTCATTTTATACACTTTTTCGGGGTCATTTAACCCCCTAAATCATGCAAATATGCCCAAAATACGTGCTTAATCGTTTCTTTTTGTGTTTTAGCACTTGGATGGCATTTGGAGGAAATACACCTGACTTGGACTCAATTTGGGAAGAAACGGACAAGATTTCAACTCTACACGAAAATTGATATCAAAAGGGCATACAATGCTTAGAGACGGCGTCGCGATTCCTTGCGACGGCGACAGAAGTTTGAGACGGCGTCTGAAGTAGCCAACTTAAAAAAACCCTTAAAAGATTCGGTAGGGCGACAACGTCGCAATTAACAAGCGACGCCGTCGTGATGATTTTCCTATATATACAAACCCTAATTTTTGGTTTTAAAGAGTGAAATTCGTGAGGAATATTTAGAGAATGATTTTTATCAGTCTTTAGGTCCTAAATTGGGTTTGTTTATTTAGGAAAAATCGTTGTGCGGCGTCATTTTAGTGTGTTTTATCCTTTTAATTTTTTGATATGTCTATGTATTGTTTGATTAAATGTTCTTTGCTTTCCATTAACATGTTAGGCTAAATTTATTAGTGTTTGCATATGATTGCATGAAACTTGGTTTGTAATTCCTTTTACTATTGCTTCTTGTTGATGGGTGTGCGCGTTAGGCTCTAGAAAACTAGCTTCTTAATTGCTTACGAAGATGTCTAGGAAAACGTGATTGTGTAGAAAGGATACCATAACAATAGTCTTCATACTACATTGCCCTAATATGGTTGATCACCTTTTAAGTGTTTGAATGCGTATAATACACTCTTATGAGCCTTGTAATAGTCTTCATACTACCTTACTTATGCATTGTCTTAACGGAGTATTACATAGACGGCGGGTTTATGCAATTTGTTCATGAATTAGGAAATACTTACACATTACATCGCAAGGGTGACGGGAAATAGGATTAGGAAGAGCAAACTAAGGAGTAGTGCAGGATTAAGTGAGCACATTTGTTTACCTATATGAGTTTTCACATAGTTAGATTGGTTTAAAAGTATATTAGTAGTTAATTAGTTTAAATCAAACCCCCTTTAAAACCCGAGATTTTACTTGGTTTCTAAAAAATATAAAAATACAAAAATAATCTTCTCTCAACTCTTAGACCTTAGTGACATTCGATTCGAGCCTACCCAAACTATTCCCCTAGAGAAGGATAACAACCCCCGAGTCTTACCTATACTATACTACAACGATTAGGTACATTGTGTAACACTTCAAAACCAATTTTTAAGTATTTAATTACGAAAAGGCCATTGGGTAAGTTTGACTATGACTTTAATAGTCTGCCAGAACCAATACGGCGTATTGGTAAGAGAGAATACGGCGTATTGGTAAGAGAGAATATGGTGTATTGATATAAGAATGGATATGTCATATCCGAGTTAATGAATACAGAGCATTGGTAATCTAGCTAGGATACAGCGTATCCATGGGAATGGATACGGCGTATCGGTTGAGTCGGCCAAAGGAAATGACTAAACTACCCTTTTTGATGAGTCACCACTTTCACTTATAATATCTCAGCCTCTAGACTTTTCCATATCATTCTAAAAGTTACAGGAGAGATATGTGTGTGTTGGTTTAGAAAAGAGAGGGAAAAGAGAAAGGGTTAGCTTGATGATCTTGTGATGGATTAAAGGATGCCAATTCAAGGGTTAAGTCTAATGATAATACTACAAGGTAAGTAAGCTCTTCTAAGATGAATTGAAGAATTATAAATTAGGGTTCATATACCTAATTTGGGAGTTTTAGGTAATTGATATTCTAAAATAAGTATTGAGATGATTATTAATAAGGGTTAAAGTTAATTGAAGATTTAATGTAAAGAAATTAGGTTTTACATCATATGATCAAGATATGATCATATGATGTTAAAGGATGGATAATGGATAGGTTATGGGTTGTATAAACCCATATTATGAAGTCTCTTTAATATGTATAATTGTGTTTTAGGAAGGATAGCAAGGATTGAAGAAAATGATGATAATGCTTATGTTAATTAGCTTGGATTCATGCTAAGTAAACCGGTTATAATGTGAGGTTATATTGAATTTACCATGTTTGTTTTATGTGTTATGTGTTAAGGTTATATGAGGATTAAGGCTAGTGTGCTTGATTAGGAGGATGAGATTAGTTGGTTAGCTAGCTATTTGAGTTTAGCATAGTTGATTGCCTTGATGATATGTGATTTTGGAAATGATATGAATGGAATTGTGGTGAACTAGCAAGGTATGTAAAGTAATATGCTTTTGAATGAATGATGGGATAAGTGCTAACGTGATAAATGAAATATGATGTCATATTATTTTCGTTTACTTACTAAGCGTAATGCTTACGGTTTAGTTGTTTAATGTTTTGTAGGTTCAAGGAAAGAAGGTAAAGCTTTTGGTAATGGCTTAGATTTGGAAGCGAGGAATAAAAGTGTGTAGCTTATATATGGAGCTTAGTATTAAATATCGAGCTCGAATCAACGTTGAACCTCCAAAGTGTACAAATGGTTTGTAAGTGTTAAGTGTCAAGTATTAATGTCTTTTGTATGGGTCTTGTAGATGAATGAAGATAAATGGGTTGTTATGTGGATATAAATGGGTCAAAACGGAGTGTTTGGTAAACTCCATGAAGTACATGGTTATGGGTCATGTAGACTATGATTGTTTATAAAAATGATGTTTTATGTATGTTAATGGTTTTTGGAAAGTTTCAGGTCGTTTTGGGGTTAAGGAAGTCGGGTTTTGGGTCAAAAGGGGGTTTTCTGCACATGTTTTTGCAGGTCCTGGGTCTGGTGGTTCAATACGGCATATCCAAGTATTGGATATGGCGTATTGAATGTTTATGGTGGATACGGCGTATCCATTTTCATGGATATAGCGTATCTATGTCTGCAGTTTCTGGTCAGTATTGTTTTAGTCATAAAAACCAAACCGTAAGGAGTTAGAAGGCGTGTCACCCGTTGTTTCAAAGATAATTGAGTCTAGTTTTATTTAGTAATACTTTAAAAAAGTGAATGGTAATTGATTTTGGTTATTTTATAAAAGAGTGACACAAGGTCAAGCGTTTGAATAAAAAGTTTATTTTTTGGTCAAAATCAAGAGTCATGAAAGGGGCGTTTCAACTTGGTATCAGAGCTTCGGTCTAAGAGAAGTAGGTTTTCACTATAGGTTGCCTAAACTTAGACCACTTGTAAATGCGTATGTCGTAAGTTTAATGAACGAAGAATGTGAATGCCTTAGTATAAGGTAGTTAAGTGCTTGTAGCAAATAGAATGATGATGCTTAGACATATTAATGGTTATGAAATGTGTTTTGGTTATTGATTATATGATTTTGATTTTGATTAGAATGTTAAGCGCTTATTAGGAAAGTTATAATTGAAGATGTTAATGTAAGTCTATAAAAGTTACTTATATGTCTAAATGTTAAAGGAATGTGAGATGACATGATAAAAAGAGAAGCATGAGCTAAGTAAAGGTGTAAATGTTTAAGTTATGAAAAGGTTGTTTATGTGAAAATTATTATGTAATAAAAGTAAATGTTAAATGTATGACTATATATTTATATAATGTGAGATCTATGATATGTTGATTATATGTTTAAGTAACATACGGTATGTATATGATGACATGAGATTAGAAATGCTTAAGCTAAGATAAATGCATAGGACGACATTTTAATAAGTAATGACGAAAGTATATAAATATAAGCTAGATAATGAGAAGATGTTTGAGCTATGAGAAAGTTTTCAAATGAAGAATTATTGTATTGAGATAAAGTGCTTATATGGATTAATAATAAAGGGATAAAATCATATAATGTGGAAAACACAATAAAGTATAATGCAAAAGACTGACATGGTTAAGTATGAATGATGTTTAAGAAGAGTCGAGCTAGAAATCTTAAATGATGTTAATCGTATTAAATGAATGATAGAGAATGAGAGTTATGCATATAAAAGAGCTAAATGAAATAAAGGATATATATATTGGTATAAAATTTGATATTGAGTTCAACATGAAGTGGCATGAAAACAAGAAATGTATAAGTATATGAAATACAAAAGAATAACAAGTACCACTTGAATCTTGTGTACTAAAATAAAAGAAGGTAAAGTGCGAGCTAAAATTACGTAAGGTAATAAAAAGGGAAATGGAAAGTATATGATTAGAAAAGCATGTAAATAACAAGAAGTAAAGAATGATAAAATTAAACGTAGCTTGGATCCATTACGAAATGTAATGGTACCCTTGAGGTAACCTAATGTTAATGATGAACCTTATGGTATCATCGAGCTTGGCCAAGCTTATTAAAGTATAAAGTAAATGTTAATAATACCGTAAGGGTATGAATAATGGGCTAATCTCTACGGGGAGAAAGCCAAGTTTCCTTCGGGAAAAGTTAAGGAGATTGGATCCAAGATTACAAAAGACGATATAAAATTGATATGTGAATAATGGAAAGTAATGAAGACTTGAGTAAGTTTAAGTGTTATGTTGGAAGTGTATGAGTAGGATAGTTTATAATTTCATTATTTAAATAGATTGGGGCACCTTTTCATTTAAATAAAGAAATTGTGAATCACCGAACCATAATTTTATATTTTTTTATTTGTATTGATTGGGATGCTTCTCAATGTAAATAAAGAAGTATAGACGAGTGAGCTTATATGTTCTCGGTATAACATGAGGAGAAATAAGGAAGAAGAAAATAAGAGTCTAAAAGTAGTTAGATATTGTAGGAAATAAGATAAGAAAAATAAGAAGTTGAGTACGACCTTTAGTATAGACCTTAGGAAGAAGGCTAAGTCTAAGACATTAGAAGTATATGATGAAGGATAAAAGTTAAATCGAGATTATAATATGCCTTATGGCATGGTTGCAATGTGAGTGATGGATATGGAGGTTGTGAAGTTGTAATAGCACCCCCTTAAGTAAAATGTGAAAGTATTAGTGATGTTTAAATTTATGAAGACAAAAGCATTGAAAATCTTCAAAGTGACTTATAGTCTTTGATGAGTATTAACTAAAAAGAAGTAATGAAGGTAAAGTATGATAACGGAAATGATAAAAGGAATGTCAAGATGATCACAATAAATAAAAGAGCATAAACTAATGTTGGCTAATGATAAATTGAAGTAATGAAATTTCTCAAGTAACATGTAATTCTTAATGAAAATTTAGAAAAGAAATGAATGGGAACTTAATGATATAGATAAAAAGTTACTAAAATAGAGTAATCGAAAAGGATAAATGTCACTTAGATGATGTTTGTTAATAAGAAAAGTGTAAATGTGATATAAATGAGCGAGAAGTAGAATGAAATAAGGATAGTTAGAAATATAATAACATAGCTAGAGTTGCAAAACCATGTAGGTTGATGCAACTAGTTAAGTATATGTTTGATAATGCTAGGATGAAATGTGGGGTCATCGTGACCAAGTTTAGGTTTAAAATAGACGAAGAGATTTCGCTGGTGAAATCTAAATAAGGGGGATAGATTTGTAACACCCCAAAACCAGTTTTTAAGTATTTAATTACGAAAAGGCCATTAGGTAAGTTTGACTATGACTTTAATAGTCTGCCAGAACCAATACGGCGTATTGGTAAGAGAGAATACGGCGTATTGCTATAAGAATGGATATGGCATATCCGAGTTAATGAATACAAAGTATTGGTAATCTAGCTAGGATACGGCGTATCTATGGGAATGGATACGGCGTATCGGTTGAGTCGGCCAAAGGAAATGACTAAACTACCCTTTTTGATGAGTCACCACTTTCACTTATAATATCTCAGCCTCTAGACTTTTCCATATCATTCTAAAAGTTACAAGAGAGATATGTGTGTGCTGGTTTAGAAAAGAGAGGGAAAATAGAAAGGGTTAGCTTGATGATCTTATGATGGATTAAAGGATGCCAATTCAAGGGTTAAGTTTAATGATAATACTACAAGGTAAGTAAGCTCTTCTAAGATGAATTGAAGAATTATAAATTAGGGTTCATATACCCAATTTGGGGGTTTTGGGTAATTGATATTGTAAAATAAGTATTGAGATGATTATTAATAATGGTTAAAGTTAATTGAAGATTTAATGTAAAGAAATTGGGTTTTACATCATATGATCAAGATATTATCATATGATGTTAAAGGATGGATAATGGATAGGTTATGGGTTGTATAAACCCATATTATGAATTCTCTTTAATATGTATAATTGTGTTTTAGGAAGGATAGCAAGGATTGAAGATAATGATGATAATGCTATGTTAATTGGCATGGATTCAAGGTAAGTAAACCGGTTATAATGTGAGGTTATATTGAATTTACCATGTTTATTTTATGTGTTATGTGTTAAGGTTATATGAGGATCAAGGCTAGTGTGCTTGATTAAGAGGATGAGATTAGTTGGTTAGCTAGCTATTTAAGTTTAGCATAGTTGATTGCCTTGATGATATGTGATTTTAGAAAGGATATGAATGGAATTGTGGTGAACTAGCAAGGTATGTAAAGTAATATGCTTTTGAATGAATGATGGGATAAGTGATAATGTGATAAATGAAATATGATGTCATATTATTTCCGTTTACTTACTAAGCGTAATGCTTACGGTTGAGTTGTCTAATGTTTTATCGGTTCAAGGAAAGAAGGTAAAGCTTTTGGTAATGGCTTAGATTTGGAAGCGGGGAATAGAAGTGTGTAGCTTATATATGGAGCTTAGTATTAAATACCGAGCTCGAATCAACGTTGAACCCCCAAAGTGTATAAATGGTTTGTAAGTGTTAAGTGTCAAGTGTTAATGTCTTTTGTATGGGTCTTGTAGATGAATGAAGATAAATGGGTTGCTATGTGGATATAAATGGGTCAAAACGGAGCGTTTGGTAAACCTCGTAAAGTACATGGTTATGGGTCATGTAGACTATGATTGTTTATAAAAATTATGTTTTATGTATGTTAATGGTTTCTGGAAAGTTTCAGGTTGTTTCGGGTTAAGGAAGTCGGGTTTTGGGTCAAAAAGGGGTTTTCTGCACATGTTTCTACAGGTCCTAGGTCTGGTGGTTCAATACGGCGTATCCAAGTATTGGATATGGCGTATTGAATATTTATGTTGGATACGGCGTATCCATGTCTGCGGTTTCTGGTCATTCTTGTGTTAGTCGTAAAAACCAAACCGTAAGGAGTTAGAAGACGTGCCACCCGTCGTTTCGAAGATAATTGATTCTAGTTTTATTTAGTAATACTTTTAAAAATTGAATAGTAATTGATTTTGGTTATTTTATAAAAGAGTGACACAAGGTCAAGTGTATAAATAAAAAGTTTATTTTTTTGGTCAAAATCAAGAGTCGGGAAAGGGGTGTTTCACACTGCCTAGGGGATTGTAAAACTTATGTGTTTGCAATCAAGCACATCGGTGAAGTGGCATGATCAAGTATGGATGGAGAAGTGTATGTGTGTGTGTGTGTTATTTAAATTTCAATCCAAGAGAGGAGATGAGATTGAGGTAAGTTGGATTGATGAAATGGCATAATCAAGGGTTCAGATGAAAGAGTTTGTGTGTATGTATGTGTAAAATTCAAATTGGTTTGTAAGGAAGATGATGAATAGGATATATGTGGTAGAGAAGGTTTTGATGTGATGTGGATGAGCCTATTTAGAATGTTGGGGGACAATAAGTACACAAGGTATAATGGTGTAAGAGAATGTGAGTTGTCCCATGTGAGGATAAGATGGGGAATGTTTAAGTGAGAAAGGTTTATTTTTGTGAAGGCTTAGAAGGAAGAAGTATGAAGATGATGATGATTAGAGTGAAATCAAAGGATTGATTTGGATTTATAATCACATTGCCAATAAGAGAGAAAATAATAGGCAAATGTGATTATGGGATGGTTTGTGAAAGGAGTGTTTAGAGTGTATGGAAGTTATAATCATTTGTTAGGTACGAAAGGTTTAAAAATGATTAGGTGGATGTGTTGTGGATTGTGTAAAAGGAGTGTTTAATCATTTATTGAAAAAGAGATTAACAAATGATAAAAAAGATGTGTTGTAGGAGGTATGGTATAGAAGTGGTGTATGGAGGAATGTGGGAATTTATAAAACCATCTTGTATGTGTGGGTGGACATGTGAGGAATGCATGTGCGAGTTTGTAAATCATTTATAAGTAATGGGGTAAGAAAAACTCAAAGCATGATTAACCTCCAAATACCACAAACTTAAATAGTCACTTGGACTTAATCCATGATAATCAACAATGGATTTGATCACTAATCATCTTGATGCAAACAAGATAAGTGTTTTTCATCTTAAGTAAATCATATCCTATAACCAGAAAGGATGTGTTTACGCAAAGTGACATTTGACTTAGTTTGACCAATAAGGGAGTAAAACATGTTACGTGATTAGGAACAACGTAAAACGGGATCAAGGTCAAATGAATAATTTTGTTTGATGGTATGTTGAAAGTAAGTTCATACTAGGTTTAGAAAGAAGTTTCGGCCTTGGCTAGAGGCGTTTGATAAAGGATTTGAGTTGGCGTTTTGTTGAAAAACAAGTGATTCGTTTTTGCTCCTCTCTAAGTCTAAACCTCATTTAGAGTGTTCTCAAATGCTCAAATATCATATACATACCTTTATAGAAGTTTCCACATGTGTCGGGTAAGAGGAAAGCCGACAAAACTAAATATGTAAAAACGGTTACCGCGAGTGACGTTGGCCACGCGTGCCCAGCGCGCCAGTTTCACAAAATCCATTTTTGCGAATTTAGCTACTGTTTGTTATTTTACGTTTTGCGAACATTTATTTTTCATCGTTAAAACATAAATGAGATCCTAGTCAATGTTGCACCAACAATCTCCCCTTTTTTAATGATGACAAATAAAATTTCGAAAAGCAAATAAAATTACAAACGTAGCGAAGATGAAGACCGCCGTTGATGTAGCTTGTGTGTTGATCTTGGCCTTGTAATTTGGTGAAGCATGAACATTATAACATTGTCTTCACCCAATAAGCCTTACATAGCTTTTCTATTCCCATGTTCACTATAAATCTTTGCTTCTATAATTGCTAGCTATCTAGCTTTCTCCCCCGAACTATAAGCATCTTGCTCTTTGCTTTCCTTATCCCCCTTTGTCAAATCAAAAGAAAAAGTAGGATATTGGTCTTTCATTAGAAGCTTGATATCTTTGCAGAGGTAAAGAGTAGATATCACGACACATGCTCCCCCTAGATCGTTACTCCCCCTTGTTCCAAGATGGGGATCCATGGTTCAAGAGCATTGCCTTCAAAGTGTTCTTGGCTATAACTAGCTACAAGCAAACACAAAACAACACAAGCAAAAAACATATACACATGTTCAAGTCCAATATGGTTAGCTTACCATTTGGAAACTTAAAGACATGAATGAGTACAAATATGGATTATTGTGACTTTGTACATTCATATATATATATATATTAACATTTTATATGTATAGTTATTCATGACTCCAATTACTTTTTGTTGAACATGATGGAAATGATAAACACACAAGCAAAACACATATTATTGAGTCACACATAAGTTTCACAAAAGTTTAACATTTAGGGTTACAACCATATTGAATACTTTCAAAGTATTCTACTTCTTAAGATTATCCTTCGACCCTTCCTTCCCTGTGTCATTCTCAACGACGCAACTCATGTTGGTAGAAATGGCTAGCATGAGTTTTATTACCTTATTAATTAATGAGAACATATCCCTATTTTCCTCTCTAAGGTCTTTGATTGAGTTGATCATTTCTATTGCATTTTCACAACAAATAGATTATCCATGCTTAATGTGATTTGGCTTAGGGGATTCCCTATCTTATCCCAAATCTTATCTTCCCTGATCTCATTTATTAGAGGAGGGGGAACCCTAGTTTTATCAATCCTAGTTCTTATTTCCTCACTTAGATTTTAATGAACGACCATACTATCACCGTTATCTTCTTAATCATTAAGGTACAATTCCTCATGTGAGTCATTACTTGAGTTGTCAAGCATCTTACTATCAAGCGCACTGTTAGGAGAGCCAATTTGGTTTTCTAGAAGCACCATTCTTTTCCTTTGAATTTAAAAGTGTTACTTTCTTCTTTTTCTTACTAGATCTTTCTTGAGATGATTTGAGATTTGTGTTTTAAATCCTTTTAAACATGATTATGTTCCTTGAAGTTTGATGGTTAAGCACTTTATTTTATGGATATTAGATCTAATCTATGACATATGTACTTATTATTCTTGTTTGAGAATTGTGCTTTGCTTGTTGTTTTAGTTGAGATTGAATGATTTAAGTTACACAAACTAGCTCCCACAATTATGCATGCATGCACATTGATTTATTCTAGCCATACATGATACTTCCATTGTGGTTTGTTGTGTAGATATCCATAAACATCATTTTGAATTTTTGGAATTGATAACTTTATTTTCATTGCTTTACAAGGAAAATACTTAGGATCTCGGATGAGTGGTCCAAGTTATCAAACCTACTTCAATGTGTATTTTAATCCCTTTTGGATATTTTACACATGTTGGACACATAATCCATTATACAATAGCAAAGTGTTGCTAAGTATAATATCTCGAAATTATAGTCGATGTGTTGTGTCAACATTGATAATATTAATGCCATAGTGTATGGTGAATTAATTCCATAGTTTCTCGGACGAGATAACTATATTATCATGTTTAATCTTTGTGTATTTTAGTATGTTATGCAATACCATACTGAATTCTATTTCAAAAGAATTCTCTTTAACTACGTGAGTAGTTTGTATGTTTGCATAAAGTTCTTCTCTTTTCTTTTCTATCCTAATACACATATCATGCAATCAACACATAAAATGAACAAGTTGACACAAATGCAATATTTTCAACATAATGGTGAGTTGCAATCCAAGGTGATTTTTTCAATGAATTTGTCTATTTAATCTTTCATGTCTATCATGGGGTATAGAGCATTCAATGTTGCGAATAGGTTGATTTTACATATTTAAATATGTGAGGTGATGATTACCACAATATTGACAAGATGTAGATCAAATTTCTTGTTCATGGCACATAATTTTGACATGTAGAATCCGAGAAAATGTCATCCATAATTTGAATAATTTATTGACATATGTCCTTTATCTCGTTAAAACAACAATGTTGCTTAACTTCCATGCCTTTCACATAAGTCCTATCACATAGCACATAAGCTCTAAGAGCACAATTATCTTTAATATGGTATGAAAATGACTTCTAGACGTCTACCCTTACTCTTGACCCCTTACTCACTCAAATCATTATCCTATGGTGCATGTCAACCATGAACAACCTCAACTAGACTCGTGCAATTTGGATTTTGAAAATGTCATGCGAAAATCCTAAGCTTGTTTAGTCTTCGACCTAAGTGTCCTCTCATTCAACTCACCAATTACTTGTTCTATTTGGTAACCTCTAGCTTCTTTGACACTTTTAGGATAGCCTTTATCTGAAACATTAACTTGTAATGACGACAGCCCATTGAAATCTTGAACTATAGGTTCACTGATCCTATCATCTTCTACGGAAGGAAATGACTTGGGCTCGGGCAAGCTCTCATCAAAGGTAACTTTGAGAGATTCCTCAATTCTTATTGTTTCCTTGTTAAGCACTATGTATGATTTACTAGTTTGAGAGTATCCTAAAAACACACATTCGTATGACTTTTAGTCAAACTTGGTGAGATGTACTCTAGTGTTAAGTATAAATACTTTACAAACAATGACCCTAGAGTACTCTAATGACGGCTTCCTATTTCTAAAGATTTTGTAGGGTGTTTTATTAATAAATTTTCTAATATAAACCTTATTAAATATGTAAGTTGCCGTATCTAATGTATGACACCAAAACTTTTATGGAATGTATTGCTCGTCTAACATAGCACGACTTATCTTTCTTAACTTACGATGTGTTCTTCCAACAATCTCACTTGATTGAAAAGTGAATGACCCAACAAGTTATAAGACATTTCATGTTGTTCACAAAAGCTCCCAAATTGCAATTTATCAAATTCACTACTATGATTTGTTACAATTGAAATAATAGAACAATCATGTAAGTCTACGAGCTTTTCACATAAGATTTTAAACTTATCTAAGACAGCATTCTTAGACTCTACAAACACAACTCAAGTGTATTTTGAGTGATCATCCACAATTATTAAAGTATAGAATTTACCTTGGTAACTTTGAATTGGAGATGGACCAAACAAATCTCAGTGTAACAAGTCTAAAACCCTAGCATTTAACACTTTATTCCTAGTCCTATTGTTTGCATTACCTTGACTCCCTAAACCACATGTATCATAAAAGTGTCTTTCAAAACTCAACTTTGGTAGGTTCCTTACTAGCTCGTTAGAAGCTAAGTTTTGAACTAACCGCATATTGGCGTGACCTAACCTCCTATGTCAAAGCATTGAGTTATCCACCACAGATGCAAGACAAATCTTTTGTTTGGAGTTATCTTCCAAGTTGCACGTATATAGAACATTTATCCTATGTCCTTTAGCTAGTGTTTTACCATTTTTACTAATAGTACAATCTACTTTAATAAAGCTAACTACGCAATCATCATCATATAATTGATCTACGCTAATCAAGTTAAAAGCTAGACCACTAACATGCTCAACATTGGTAATTGTAATGGAGTCATGAGTAATATTACCTCCACCGACGACCTTGCCATTTAGGTTGCTCCTAAATACGACATGTCTATCATCATACGCCTTGTACGAAATAAACAATCTTCTATTCCCGGTCATGTGCTTAGTGCAACCACTATCTACAATCCAATCGTCTGGTAGTAGATGGCATTTAAGACACACCTACAAGCAAATATGAATTTAAGGTCATGGTACCCATTGTTTCTTGGGTCCGTTATGGTTAGCAAATATGGTACACAAGTTAACCATTATTGGGTCTTGAAGTAATGCATATAGTTTATGTAGGTCGTACCTCGAGAACGCGAACCAATGATTGTTTAGAAAATCATGGAGGTTTTGAAAGTTTGGTCCAACGCTCTGAGGTGTTTTTAGCCTTTCATATAGGTAGGAGTTTTCTCTCCTTTGGAATGTGCTATGTTGATGATACGAAGACCTTTGGTTTATATAAAAGTTTCTTCTTTCCGAAGAATGGTTGTTTTGAAAAGAAGGTCTTCGGTTATATGAGTTTGAAGGTCTCATTTTTGGTGTAGGTAAGAGAGGTCTATGGTCAACTCGAGGCTGAGTGTATCCAAGTCCACTATGCGAGCCCGAACGATATCTTTGGTGTCTTTTTTCCACTCTTCTAATGGGTGCTTGGGAACCTCGAGTGTTTGCAACATGAGTTTGAGGTACTATGGATTTAACAAAGCTAGTTGAAGAGTTTGCATTTTGACTCTCTTTTACAAACACTATTAGTTTGTTTAGACTTATGGAAGTGGTTTTCTTATTTTTAGAAAATCCAAGACCTTCCTTACCTTGGGACAATTTTTGATGACTTAACAAGTCATCCAAAACAACGCTACTCTTTTTGAATTTTGAAAAATTCAGTGCTTCATCTTGAAGTCTAGAAACATTGCACTTTAAAGAGTCAACCTATTTAGTGAGTACATCACACTTTTTGCAAGGTTCAACCTCCTATTTATCATTTATAAGTTTCTTTACTTCAAACTCAAGATCATTAATTTTACTTAAGAGTTTTGATTTCTCACTTTCAAGAGATCATTTTTCTTTTAAAAGCTTTTCAAATGTTTTAGTAAAATCCTTATTAAACCTTGGGAGTTCCTCATTCTCCTTTTGCAAATCGATAATATCTAAATTATTATTAGAAATAGAAGGTTTAGCTTGTACCTCTTGAGATTCGATCGCCAAAAGACAAGTTGCATCATTTTGAAGTTCATCCCCATCTTCACTATCACTCCACGTTCTTCCAACAAATGCCTTGTTCTCCTTGGGCTTTGTGCATTCACTAGCAAAGTGGCCCTCTACTTCGCAGTTGTAGAAAACTTCCTTTTGCTTTGAGCTTTCACCGCCTTTGTTCCCAAATCTATTTCTGCGGCCTTTTCCAAATACCACCATTTCCAAATTGATTTCCACATCCGAATTGATTACCTTTGCGGAAGAACTTACAGAAGTTCTTAGCCATCAAATTGAATGCTTTGGCTTCTTCTTTATCTACACCTTCATCACTTCCTCCTTAACTATCGCTATCGTCACTAGTTTGTTCCCTAGTAACTTTAGCTTTTAGAGCTAGATTCTTGACCTTTTCTTTGGTATTGGTCTTGGAAACTACGCCGCCATTTTCCAAGATTATTTCATAGACCTTAAGGTTGCCGACTAGCTTGTCAAGAGGAAGTGTAGCCAAGTATTTAGCTTCTTTAATGGTCATCACCTTGGCTCTCCATTTCAATGGTAGAGCACGAAGAAACTTTCTCAAGTGATTCTTACTAGAGCAGTCCGGATCTAAAGACTTAGGACTAGTTACAATAGCATTGAAATGTGTGAATCCACTATCAATAGTTTTTCATAGGAGATTGAGAACTTCTCGTATTCTTGAGTGAGAAAATCAATCTTGCAATTCTTAACTTATGAATTGCCTTGGTGAGTGATAATGAGTGTATGCCATATTTCTTTGGCGGTTTTACACATGAAGACTCTTTCATACTCTTTACGTGGTAGGGCGTTGTAAAAAGTCATCTTGGCTTCGTTATTCTTGCCAAATTGCTTCTTTTGTTCATCCTTGAGAAGTTCATACGACGTCTCCTTCATCAACTTTGTTTCTGAGTCTTCAACTTCAAAGTAGAAATCATCGTTTTAAATGACTTGCCATAAGTCAATATCTTTGGACTTAATGTAAGTCTTAAAGCGGGATTTTTAGAAGCAAAACTCGTCTGCCTCTAGCAAATATGGTCTTTACATAGAGCATCCATCAACATAGTTCTCTTGAGCCATCGATATTTATTCTACTTTTTCAAAAACCAAAGTTAAAATTTTGAATTTTTTTAAAAAGAAGTTTTCAACTTAAAATGACTGTTGGTGCAACATTGACTAGGATATCATTTATGTTTTAATGATAACAAATAAATGTTCTTAAAACGTAAAATAACAAACGATAGCCAAAATCAGTAAAATCAGATTTATAAAACTGGCGTGCTGGGCACGCGTCAGCGCGTGGCCAGCGCGCCACATGCGAAATCCATTTTACGGATTTTGGTTTGTCGGCTTTCCTCTTACCCGACACATGTGGAAACTTCAATAAAGGTATGTACATGATATTTGAGCATTTAGGAACACTCCAAATGAGGTTTAGACGTAAAGAGGATAAAAAACAAATCCTCCCGTTTTTCAACAAAATGCCAACTCAAATCTTTTATCAAATGCCTCTAGCCAATGCCGAAACTTCTTTCTAAACCTAGTAAGATCATATTTTCAACATACCATCAAACAAAAGTATTCATTTGACCTTAATCCAGATTTACGTTGTTCTTAATCACGTAACGAGTTTTAGTCCCTTATTGGTCAAACTAAGTCAAATGTCAATTTGCATAAACGCATCCTTTCCCGTTATGGGATATGCTTTACTTAAGATGCAAAGCACTTATCTTATTTGCATCAAAATGATTAGTGATCAAATTTATTGTTGATTATCATGGATTAAAGTCTAATGACTAATTGAGTTTGTGGTATTTGGAGGTTAATCATGCTTTGAGTTTTCTCACCTCCTTACCTATAAATGATTTACAAACTCACACATGTATTCCTCACATGTACAAGATGTCTTAAAAACTCCCGTACTTCTCCATACAACACTTCTATACCATACTTCCTACAACACATCCTTCCTAATCATTTGTTTACCCTTCTTACCCAACAAATGATTATATCCTTCACACACTCTAAACACTTCTTTCTTAAATCATCCCATAATCACATATGCCCACTATTTCCTATCTTATTGGCAATGTGATTATAAACCCAAATCAATCCTTTGATTTCATCCTAAACATCATCACCTTCATACTTATCATCTTCAAACCTTCTTTAAGCCTAAACTTTTCTTCACACAAACATTTCCCAATTAATACCCACATGGGACAACTCACATTCCCTTACACAATGTACCCTATTTGTACTTGTTTTACTTCTTGTTTCCTTCATTCCCAACATAGGCTCCTTCACATCCCATCAAAACATTCTCCACCACATATCCACTATTCACCTTCTTCTTTACAAACCATTTGAATTTCACACACACACACACATACACACACACACTCACTCTATTATCTTAGCCATTGATCTTACCACTTCATCAATCTAACTTACCTTACTCTCTTCTACTCCCTTGGATTGAAATTCAAATGGAAAACAAACACACTTCCCTCTACAACACATTTCTCTATCCACCCTTGATCTTGACACTTCACATATCTAACTTACCTCTTTACCGTCTCATCTTTACCCTCCATTTCAAACAAGATCAAGAGGCTCCTTTCCATCCCATCACCATCACATTATGCCAACTCACATACACCTCATCATTGTCTCTTCCTCTTATCCAACGTGTGCCTAATACATTTGAAATTTAAATTTCAAATCCGCCCCCATAACATGTACCCTTTCTCTCCAAGTTTGGAATATTCCAAGAATATTCTCTTGGACCTTAACTATCCTTTTAAATCATTAGTTGGAGCCCAACTAAGCTAGTTACATTTGAGGAATGCCCAAAATACCCTTGTCCGATTACTCTTTCTATCTTTTCAATATCGAACAAGAAAAAGGCTTTTGAATACTTCACAAACGCTTTATCAAATGGCTATTCGAGTTGGTTGACCTTGAGTATAAGAATGATTAAAATATCATAGTGTGAAGTACAATTGGGAGTTTAACAAGCGCGGGTATTTAAAACACCAAAGACTTGAAGAAAACAATTTTGAGAATCTGGCGCGCTGGCCATGCGCTGACGCGTAGGCGGCATGCCAGATGTGAAATGTTTTCCTAAATTTAAGACTTTTGTCCTATATACACCCACCTTTGGCCTTTGTATTCCTGACCTCTTGCAAACATTATTTCCTCTCTTTTCTCTTATCATAGCCTCTAAGTCTAATATCTAAGTGTTCCAAACTTCTCATCCTATCATTCTATTAAAGTGAACACATCTCCGCAAGAGAGCCACACTAGTACCTAATCCATACTTGTGTGTTTTGTCGAGGGTCTTCTATCTCATACTCTTTCTTTAGAATCGAGTCTCTAGGTTAGGTTAGGACTTGATTCATCTATCTATCATTTATTCAATCGAGTTGTAAGGGAAGTATTGTATCTGAGGGATCAAGCCTGGATCATTGGGGATCTAGTTGGGGTTTGGTAAGCTTCTAAGGGGAAGTCTTTGTGGTTATAGGTTAAGTCAAATCACGGGTTCTTAGGGGTGGATTCTGAGGGCCGAATATTGTAGGTAGTAACTCTTCTTAGTGAGCACCGATCTTTGTGCATATCGGTGAGGTTAAATTATAATAAGGTTTGTATTCCACCATAAGGATTATACTATTATAGTATAGGTGTCTTGGATTCGAAACTGGACGTATGGAAGGACTAAAAACCCCTTCTCGAACTAGTATATATCGTGGTGTCTTTCTCTCTCTATCTCTATCTACTTATTGATTCTTTGCTAAGTAGATTATCACACCACTCGGTTCTTTTGAGACTTGAACTTTTATAAACTTCAAAGAAATCAAGAAAACTATATTCACCCCCTCTACGATTCTACAATTGGTACCAGAGTGGTTTACTCAAGTTTTCAAGCGTTAAAGCCTTCCCGAGAAGTCATTTTAAGTTGAAAACTTCTTTTTAAGAAATTTGAAATCCTAACTATGATTTTTGAAAAAGTTAAGTAAAGATTCATGGCTCAAGAGAACTATGTCAGGGGTGTTCTATGCAAAGACCACCTTTGCTAGAACCCAAAGGGTTTTGCTTTTGGAAAGCTCGATTTGAGACTTACGTTAAGTCCAAAGACATTGACTTATGGCAAGTCATACAAAACAACTATTTCTATTTTGAAGTTGAAGACTCGAAAACTAAGATGATGAAGGAGACGTTGTACGAGCTTCTTAAGTATGAGAAAAAGAAGCAACTTGGTAAGAATAATGAAGCCAAGATGAATCTTTACAATGCCTTACCGCATAAAGAGTACGAGCAAGTATTCATGTGTAAAACCACTAAGGAGGTTTGGCATACACTTATCATCATTTACCAAGGCAATTCAGAAGTCAAGAAATTCAAGATTGATCTTCTCACTCAAGAATATCCTAGAATTTCTCAATCTGCAATGAAGAACTTGATAGTGGTTTCACACGTTTTAATACTATTATAACTAGTCTTAAATCTTTAGATCTGGACTATTCTAGTAAGAATCATGTGATGAAGTTTCTTCACGCTCTTCAATTAAAATGGAGAGCAAAGGTGACGACCATCAAAGAAACCAAAGACTTGGCTACACTTCCTCTTGACGAGCTTATCAGCAACCTTAAAGTTTATGAAACAATCCTAAGAATTGATGGTGTTGCTTCTAAACCCATCAAAGAAAAGGTTATGTCAATATTTCTCAAAGCTAACGTTACTAGGGGTCAAACTAGTAGCAATAGTATATGTCAAAAGGAAAGTAATAAAGACGAAGAAATTAACTTTATGTCTAAAAACTTTAGAAAACTACTCTGAAAAGGTGGCAAGAAACATGACAAGTTTGGCATATGCAAAGAGAAGACTAAGGGTGGTGAAAGCTCAATATGTGAACGCGGTTGTTATAATTGTGGTAACAAGAATCACTTCATTGGTGATTGTCTTAAGTCTAAAAGGAACAAGGAATTTATCGAAGGAGCTTGGAGCGATAATGAAGATGGAAACGAACCTCAAAATGACGCAACATGTCTTATGGATTTTGACTCTCAAGAGGTATTATATAAACCATTTAGTTCTAATAATGATTTAGATATTATTGATTTGCAAAAGGAGAATGAGGAACTTTCAAAGTTGATGTTTGGTCGTTGTGGACTTCACAAGAAGTCTTACAAGTCCATAGGCAGTGTACCTAACCGTTGTAGTGTAGTATAGGCAAGACTGGGGGGTTGTTATCGTTCTCTAGAGGAATAGGTTGGGAAGGATCGAACAGAATATAATAGAGGTCTAAGGGTTGATAAAAGATTATTTTTGTATTTTATATTTTTATTAAAATCAGGTAAAATTCTGGTTTTAGAGTTTGGTTTTGGTTTTAGCTAATTAAACTAATAATAAATCTAAACTAATTTTGGTGAAAACTTATATGGTAAACGAACGTATTTACTTAATCATGCACTACTCCTCAGTTTGCTTCTCCTAATCCTATTGCTTTGTCACACTTGTGATGATCTGTGTAAGTATTTCCTTAGTCATGAACGAATTACACAAAAATGCCGTCTATGTAATATATTGTTAAGGCAACGAACAAGTAAGGTAGTATGAAGACTATTACAAGGCCGCTAAGAGTACATTACATGCATTAAAACACTTAACAGGGATCAACCATATTAGGGGTAAGGTAGTATGATGACTGTTACCGATGGTATCCTTTCTACACACTCGTGTTTCCCTAGACGTTTATGCTAACGTAATATTTTATAGTAGTTTTTTAGAACCTAACGCGCACATCCATCACAAGAATCAATATTAAAAGGATCTACAAACTAGGTTTCATGCAATCATAAGTAAATACTAATGGATTTAGCCTAGCATGTTAAAAGGAAGTAAATAATAATAAATAATCAAACAACACATAGACATATTGAATGATAAAAGATAGAGGACTTCACTTGATTAAAACATGTTTTTAAGGCTGATACAAAAGGGTTTTGACACCCTAAAACGACCCAAACAGCTGATATAATCGACTTTTAATAATAGGGTTCATCTCCCAAAAGTTACACACACTTGAAACCCTAAAAACGAGTTTGTATATATAAGAAAACGGGCATGACGGCGTCGCTTTATAATCCTGACGCCGTCGCCCCGCCAAATCTTCTAGGGCTTCTTTAAGTCGGTTGGATCCTGGCGCCGTCCTTTGTTCGTCCTGACGCCGTCACATATGATTATGACACTATCTCCAGCCATTATACGCATTTTCTTCATCAGATTTGGTGTAGAGTTGTACTCTTTTCCGTTTCTTCTCTAAATGAGCCCAAGTCACGTGTATTTCCTCTAAAAGCCATCCAAGTGCTAAAAACACAAAAAGGAATGATTAAGTACATAATTTGGTCATATTTGCATGATTTAGAAGGTTAAATGACCTTGAAAAGTGTATAAAATGACACCTCATCAAATACCCCTACACTTGGGATTTGTTTGTCCTTAAGTAATTGGGCTTTTCTACCTAGACAATAGCATTATCGGGGTAATTTAACCTACTTTTCAAAGATATTTTACGACACAACCTTCTAGACTTCGTAATTAAAAGCACAGAAGTTATATACTAGCACCTCACATAAGTGTTTGGATTCTCTCTTTCTCTCAGTTGTATAATGAATTATAACAGTATAGGAAACGGAAAAATAACACTCATTACCTGTCGTAGCATATAAATTACCATAGGTTTGGTGAAGGATCAAACCTCCACCACTAGGCACAAGTACTAGAAATTATTATCAAAGAGGTCTTTAAAGGGTTGTGATGTTCGGGTGTAGCCGTGTAGGTTAAACAATAATGGAAACAGATGGGATATATTTGGGTGGATTTGGGGTGAAGGCGAGTTAATTAAATATAAGAATGCATGCTGAGGCATTGTTAAGCCAAGACTCAACCACTCTAGGACTAAGATATACGAACTAAGACATACAAACTCTACATCCAACTCTTTCTTTTTCTTTTCTACTTTTCTCCTTTTTTTATAAACATAATACATAACTTAGGGTTTATAAACACACCTCTACACTTGAGTTTTTCCTAACTCATTACAATTGACTAATTACATACCCGAATTGAGAGGATCAACATCCATGAAGCGTATTGAGCTCTAATAGGGGTAATAGGTGACTTCTTCCCAAATTATTCATAAGACAAAAACTACCATGATTCCCAATCATCCCAAAACTGTATACACTGATAAATGACTCGACTTAGCAACTATGTACTCCTGCAATAATTAACTGGGTTTACAATAATGTACTAAAAGCGAGTACATACAAGGAAGGCTAAGGCAATTTGGGTGTAACATTGGGTGTAAACAATGCTCTTCATTAATAATCCAGAGTCCATCGGAAAATTACCAGAACCATGAAAAGGATAGGCTCGGAGGGGTGTACTAGGGGAATCCTGCACTAAAAATGAGTGCATGGCAAAGGTGTGGGATAGTAATATGATCGAGGTGATCTTAATAACAAATACATGTTTAAAACATGAGTTTATCTTAGCGCCTCTTATTATTTAGCAAATCCTAATTCTCACTTTGTGGTCTCAGGATGCATCACAAAAACAAGTTCTAGAATTTAATATACTACCGGTACACTCTCATATAATTTTAACCGATACCAATGAACCAGAAAAGGTGATAAAATCACACATGCATGACCAAATCCATGAACGCGACACATGCAATTGCTCAGTCCTTAACTCGAGAAAGCTAAAGGTAAAATTATCTTATGTATCAAAAATGGATACCTGAATTCCAAAAAATCTAGGGGCGAACCTCACATTTTTGGGGTGGAATTTTTTAGAGGGTTTTTGTGCTAGTCATAAAATTTCTATCTATGAAACGCTAGTAATACTCAGTTTTTATCGGTATGTGTCATAAAAAAAATTTAAATTTGGGTCAAAATTACCTTCTATGTTATGTTTCGGTATATTACACATCATTTAAGGACAAAGCAAATGGCAAATGAAGGAATAGTTTCTAAGGTTTATTTCCCCTACACTTATTTTGAACATTGTCCAATGTTTTTAAAAGTACTCGTAAACGAATAAAGGGAAAAGAAAAAGACAAAAGAAACTAGTACTCCTCTGGTTTGCTCAATAATGGAGAAGAAACATGTGATAACTGGCTGAATCGTCATCCAAGAGTCGTCCAATGAAACTCCTAAGAACTCCAAAGATTCTTCTCGTCAAATATAACCTGTAAATCAAAGACAAGAAACAACTACACCTGGCGTAAAATAGGCGGGATAATGATATATACAATGAAACTTTTAGGGTTTAGACTATATAAAAGCAGTAAAGATAGGATGAATGTGCTAAATGAAATCGTGGCTTCTGCAGGTTTTTAAGAAAATTACAAATTCTGAAAATTATCCAAAATTAATTTTTCAAAAATAATAGAAAATTTGAATTTTTACAAGGCTGGAGACGTGACGCCATCAGGAAAAATCCTGACGCCGTCTCCAGACACTGTGAAAATTTCACATTCGTTTTCTTGGAAAAAAAATTTGCACGCAATTCTATTAGTTATTCCTGCAAAAATACTATATAAAACCACGAGAATCATTGGCACAAACATATGACTCTAACAAACATGACACAAGACACGAATTAATCTAAACAATTTATTTAATATGTTTAAAATGGTTCTTATAAACCGGATATTTTCCCCTACACTTATTCGATGCAAAATACATTTGATTGTAGTTAAGACGAGGTTAAGAACAAAACAAAGCATGATCACATAATTCAAACATATAAAAACAAATGATAAAGAATTAAAACACACGGCACTCCTAAAATGCGGAAAATAAAAGATTGGGTTGCCTCCCAACAAGTGCTTTTATTTATTTAACGAGTCTTATAGTTAGACTCGGAGCCACACGTCCTTACGTGACTCCTCCTTCGTCCTTAAGTCCAGTCAAATATTTGGGTCCAAGCTCTAAACATTCCTTATAGAACCCTAATATCTTGTTCATAACATACTCTACTCCTCTTCTCTTGTCCTCCTTGTTCCTAAGGTAGACTAGTTTCGTGTGTTCTTTTTCCAAATTCGATAGTGAATTATATTGCTCTATCTTTTAGGGCATCTTATAGGCAATCTCATTGGTTTCATCTGTAAACTTCACTAATCCTAAAGATAAGTCATGAGTCATATTGGATACTTCTACAAAAGGCTTCATTAGTACTACTTGTGACAGCCTAGGGTCTATGATTGAACTAATATCCTCAACAATCATGAAATCTAAAACATAAGTGAAGTTTCCTACGAAGATATGCATTCCCTTAATTCTTCCTGTGAAATTTCTTATTCCTCTAATGGCCTCAGGATCTTCCCTAGGTTCGAGTTGTATCCTCATGATCCAATTATATTGCATACGGGTCATGACATTTAGAGGAGAATTAAGATCTATGTAGGATTTTTCCACGTGCACATGTCCTATGTTGCATGGTATTTTAAAGATTGACAGACATCCTTCTACAGTGATGGGGTTTCTCTAAAACAAGGATGGAATTGGGCCACACATTAAGTACTTATGATATGTTAGTTCGCTCCTAGTTTGAAATATGTCAAAGTACTCTACCTCTAATCCTCCTGTTACTGTACTTTCATCCTCTCCTAGTGCCTCTTCAAAAGTGTTAGATGTTATCATTTCATCACCATGACACAAAAATAAGAAAAGATTTTTAGAGAGAGAAAGTAAAATGAGAGAAAAATGGTTACTTGCTTAAAGAGAAAATGAGAAGCAACAACACCCTCTCCATACTTGGAAAGGGATTTAAATAGTACATAGAGTGGACAAGCCTTGTGGGCTTTCTTATATGTCATTTGGGTCGGACCAACTTATTAATGGGCTTTAAGCCCGACACTAAGGCCCAATTAGCTTGAATGAATTCCCGTAATCTATGTTTTACTTATGCAAGGCTCGGGATTGATAATGACCATCACTTTACTAAAAACACGGCTAACAATCTCCCTTAAGGGGTGGTCATTCAATTGTGGATCCTTCTTATGACGTCTTGAGTCTTGGAGCCTTGTATTCTTAGAAATTCTTTTTGAAGTTCCATTTGCATGCTTGTGATCTTAGATCTTGATCTTTAACTTGATATTCTTTGACAAAATACTGATATCGTGGTCTTTGGCTTTGATTTGTCTTGACTACTAAGATCTTTGAATCTTTATCCTTGAATCTTTATGCCGCCTTGCGATCTTGTGTCTCCACCCTCATGCTCAAGATCTTGAAAGTTTGCTAACAATCTCCCTCAACATTTTCTTTAACATGATTACTTATACCACATCATGGTAGGAGTAGTACTTGATTCACTTGTAAAATATATCTTTGTTAGTGTCCGGCAATCTTGTCAAAAATGTTCTTTTGAGGAAGTGCTTGTACATCAAAGATTGCGGAAGAGTTTGATAGTTTGAGCTTTCATCATGTATTAATCTTTATCGATTGAGCATGAGGTCTTGAATCTTGACTCATCATGGACTAGAAGCTGCTACCGTCAGGAAAACCTGCAAGTATAGGTTAGAGATAAACATATATGGACGAAAGTGTCTTTGTCACTTTGTCGAATACGGTTACAATAACCACGGTTCCCCATTAATCAGTATAAATACTGCCTATGATCATGTAGAATTCAAAAGAATCTCCTTGACAGGGTTTTGCGTCTGCGCTAGCCATTCTCGTTACCGGAGCATCTCAAAGCAGACAATACGGTAAAAGTGAATCAAATAGTTACTATCTTTCTGATTGAGTCATCAATTAATATACTGGACCAAAATCGATATCCAGTTGACACAAGCTTGATTCATTTAGAATCTCGCAAGTCACCTACCAAGAGCTTGTTTGATGTTGGCTCAAAAAGGATTTTCATTGTCACTGTGAATACTAAAGAGTATCACTCTAATGTTCTGGCATTTATCACAAGGATAATGCGTAGGGCTTATTGATACCAAATGTTGTATAATGATGTACGGCATTTTGTATATTGGAATTTGTGTCCTAGTGAGATTTTTAATGGATCTCGTTGGCTCTAGACTCTATAAGTGCACATTTGTTATTTGGTAATCGGAGGCTAGAGCGGATTGCCACCTTTTCAATATCAATGATCTCAGAATGAGAAACTTGATAGAAACGTGTTTATCTCTGTGAGAAATGAAACCGAAATCTTTTAAGAGATTTTGAGTGGCTAGGGAGGGTTGTGCATTGCATCACTGGGTCCATGATGACTTGACTTCAATACCAGAATCATCTTTGTGATTACTGATAGATTATGCATTGACCCGGTTTCTGCCTAAGGTTGTATGGAGGGATTCTTTCTTTTCACCATTTATCCTTACAATTCTTTTTCATTCTTCAACCCCTTGTTGGGTTTGTTCCAGCACTAGCTCCATCTTAGTAGGCACAATTCCTTTATTCTCACTTTACTCCTCTTTTCAATCATACCTAGGACTTCTACTCTATCTAATGAAGTGTTCCTGGGTAGATCCCTTCGGTTCTGGCTAGATCATGGAATAAAAATTCCTAACCTTAACCGCCTTATAATACCGTAAGAAAACAATAATTGGTCGGTCTTTGGTATTTCCATAGAAGCCATAAAACTATTGAAAAATCAATCAACGTGTTCGAGAAATCATTTATAACACATTGAGAGTTTTCTAGAGTTACCAAAAAACTCCCCCTACACATATGTACCATATTATAAAAGAGTTTTGCACATGCGAGGTTTGGGAACACACTTATAGATAGAAGATCGTATCCGTTATTAATCCGTATTGATCACCTTTTAATCACTATTCTCTCCCTCAAAAGTTGCATATGTGTTTACAATTTTTGACAATTAGTGAATTAAAAACAAGTTAATGTCCGGAATTCACATGAGTCTACCTAAGTCATGGGAGAACAGGAGTGCATGCAGAATGAATCATATTATTATACTTCCCTTTAATTATAGAATAGTGTGAAAACTTAGAGTGAGAGTTTGTTGAGCACACAATTTTGAAAAAACTTGAAATTTTCTTTTTAAAAATATCTTGAAAAATTGTGCTCAACAGGAAAATATATAAGATATATCTTATTTACCATCATTTTCCTTAGTACTTCTCTTGAGCATTCAAAACTTTGAATGTTTAGATGACGTTGCTCAAGACCGATAAGATATAAACTTCCCGTTGTTTAGGATAAATGTACATAAATGAGCATTTTCCTTTCTTTAGAGACCGAGTCCTAAGCTGACATTTACTTAGAAGTCATAGAGAAAAATTTTGAAAGGACATGTTTTGAAAGCATTTAAAACTCTCGCTCGAACTTCATTTATTCACCCGTGTTAATATTAATCAACATTTCTAGGTGCGCAAATGTTATCGATTGTTGAGATACATGTCGGAGAAGATTATTTTTGTATTTTTGAAATTTTATGATTTTGTATTTTGCTTTTTAGGTTTTATATTTTTATATTTTGGTTTTCTGTTTTACTGATTAAATATTTATAAATCAAAATAAAGAAAAAGATCAAAGTATTACAAGTCCCGAATTTTCCATCAGCAGTGATAGTTTGTTGTTTAGAGTCGAAGTAGATGAAGTTAATCTGTTTGTATGTTGAACGTTTATCGGATGCATCAGCAGTAGTAACAACGGAAGACTTTGAAACAACTTGATTTTCTCCATTTGAATAATTCGTCGAACAAATGACTGAATAGACTTTCCAACTCTATCATCGACGTCATGACTATCATATCTAATTAAGTTAAAAACAAGAAGATTATCTCTTCGCTTTTTAAGGTAAAGCCTCACGAAGCGTACACTCCCCTTTTACTTGAAGCTCGGGTTATACACTGAAGTGTAATTGTGAAATGTTTTAGACACACAAAAGAATATATGAGAGGATGTGTCTAAAAGCATTAAAACAAGAAGATTTCTCTTCTTTTGAAGGTAAAGTGCACTGAAGCATACACTCCCCTTTTATTTGAAGCTCGGGTTATGCACTGAAGTGTACATAAGCCATATACCTGGAGATTAGAGAACATCAATCGGATAGATAGAAGTATGTTGTTTCCTTAGTCTTGATAACATGCCAAGAAGAGAAGTAGAAATCGGAAACCCTTTGCTTGAAGGTGCCGAGGGATTAGAAGTACTTGCATTGTCACACACAGATTTTTTAGACTTATTTTCGGTGTTACTGGATGCAGTTAATTTTCCACACATGGCAAAAATTCTTCCAGTTGGAATCCACCTAAGACAAGTTCTAGGTTTGCTAGGCCTAGATGAAGCAAGACTTCCTTTGGACCCTAACTCCTTCGATTTCTTGGCATTTGCCTTATGTTTATTTTGATTTTTACGTATTGAGACATTGGCACTTTGGTTATCAGCACGAGAATTCATGTCATTCACATAATTAAGCACACAAACATCATGATTGGCAGTAACTAAACATTGCTTACACATAACACAAACAATTTTGGATTTAGCATTTCGAATGGCAAGCGTAATGTTATTACATTCAGATGACATGTGCTTTTGATTCTTAGGAATTTGGGAATTCCTATGGTTTTCTTCTATTTTCTCGACGTTATTCGAGAGGCAACTACTCTTAGACTTAGATGGAACCCTATCAGTATTAGAATTGCTCCTAGGATGTGGTCTTCTAGTCTTAGCAGTGTTGTTTACTCTGGTAGAAGAAAAACCGTTTGAGTCAGAATTAGCTTGTTGCTTATGAATAACATTTGGTTGTGAAACAGTGATTGGTTTTATCCTAACGCTTGTTTTAACGGGTTTGTTAGGAACAACATTATCTACCCTAGAGGTCTTAGAAGGATTAGTCCTAAAGATTCTAGGGGCAATCACATTAACAGTTTGCACAACTTTCGATTCTCGTGTGGAAGGTGCCGAGTTTGAAGTGACTGGTTTGGACAAAGCATTCGTCTTATCAACTTTGGGGAGAACCGAGGATTTTGGAAAAGGAGTGACAGAATAAAGTTTTGGTTTATAAGAAGAAGAAGGTGGTTTTCCCAAGATTGATTGCTTTGTAAACCAAGTATTCGTTCTCGTACTTTTGTGGTGCCTTTTCGTCAGTAACCTTATCAAATAATGGGCTCTTAGCTTAGGCATTGTATAGATGGTGTATACAATTGTTTTGCAAAGAGTCAATTATTGAATTGGTTTGAGCTTGTGTCACTTTGATAGAGTCAAACAGGTTCTTGTATGTGGTCTTAAGATGAGCATTTTCTTTGGCATAATTCAAAACCTGAGATTCTAATGACACTTTCTCATCTTCAAGTTTCTAAAACAAAGGGTGTCAAGGGTTATTTGATTGCCACATTGGAGTATCACTAAACTCTTACCCTTGAGATCTCCCAATGAGCTTGCATACGTTTGTATCTTTCGTTGCATGTCTTTTAAGCTTTATCATACGAAATCTTTGTCATATTGCATTCTTCACTTTTGTTGCTACCAATTTATTCCAAAGAACAGTGTATTCTTTTTCCTTTTTAATAATGCAATTTTCAAGTTTTTCTTTCGTACGATCAAGCTCAGTTTGGAGATCAGTATACTGCACTTCGTGAGTATGCATATGGAAATATCCATGATATAGCAATTTCATATTTTATTTGGGTACCCTCAGTTGATCAATCTGAGTCATAGACGGGAGCTATTGTCAGATCATGAGTTTCCAGATTAAGGATGCTTGCTGCAATGTATCCTCTAAAGTGCAGTTTACTTTTACTCTCTCAGTTTCTTCATAAGCATCTGCAGCAGCCATGAATTCACATTCCACTTGAGTGCTTTGGATCCCTGCTTCTTCCTCTTGAGCAATCTGCAGCTGTTGCTGAAGATAAGCAGCATCCCGTTTCCTTGGCTTTACTATGCAGTTGCTGGCATAATGACCCTCTCCTCGACAGTTGTAACACCTTATCGGATTACCATTGATACCATTACCATTACCCTCAGCCGGTGCTGTTACAACATTTCCATTCCCATACTGATTTGCAATTTCTGGAACAACACTAAGCCCATTCATATTTTCAACATTCTGAATACCCGGATTATGAAACCGCTATTTGCATACCTCATTGCATTAATATTAGCACAACATTTTGTCTCACCTGGATTTCCAACATTGTCATCAACCATTTGCATTTTGATGTCTTGGCTCGTGTTCATATCCGGTTGTGCAATTTGACTATTGAGGGGAATTAATGAACTTCTTTGGTTGTTGTTTGTTGGAATGGTGTTGAGTTTGAATGCTTTAGCCAATAAAGCAAGTGTCTTGTTCATTGCAGTTGTGGGATCTGAACTGTCTTCGAGATTCTGCATTGGTTGTGGCATGTAGTTCGTGTTGAATGAAGATTGTGGGACAAAGTTGTTGTTAGGTTGGGATGTTTATATGTAGGTAATGAGTGATGAGTGATCTGGGTGACACGGTGTCTGAGTGTTTGCCATTAATGCCAAAGTGATCATGTGGGTTTGCAATTCGTTGTGCTCTAATAAAGCATTAATGTCTTGCTGAGTGACATTGCAAAAATGATGTGAAATGATAACAAGGATCTTAAGTGGGTAAAGTGATTGTTGTTATTTCTTGTTGTTGTGGATTTGACATAAATAACGTTCACGGGATTTTACTCGTCTATGATCAAAACCGATAATGAAACTAACGGGATTTTTACAGATCACTAGATAAACTTGTGATGATTTGATTCGGACTTCTGGGCGAAAAATTCCAAAAAAATACTGGAAAAGTGCTCAATAAATCATAGAAACAACGATGTTTTTGGGTTCGAAAAATCTTTAACCAGATAAAGGTGGTTTACAGCGTGATCCGTCACGTTTTTCTCTTCGATTTGAGAGGTCGCGGGCCTTAAACGGACTTACGGATCAAAAGTTATGGCTGTTTTACTAAAAACCCTTTTCTTCCCTCGTTCGATCGACCCTAGATCGATCCTTCGCTCGTTCGATCGACCCTAGTTCGAATTCACGCTAGTTCGGTCCTTTTCGGCTGTTCGATCAACGCTAGTTCAAACCTCCGCTCGTTCGATCAACGCTAGTTCGAACCTTCGCTCGTTCGATCGACGCTAGTTCGATCCGTCGCTCGTTCGATCGACGCTAGTTCGATCGTCGCCCCCTTTTCGGGTTCGATCTGATGGCTAGGTTCGGTCAAAAAATTGCACTCGTTCGATCCAACAAGAAATCCCTCGTTCGATCCATACAAAGAAATACCTCGTTCGTTTGTCTCGCTAGTTCGAACCAAACTCGTTCGAACCTGTTGAAGACACTCGTTCGAATCTTCGCTAGTTCGATCCAATAACTCACGCTCGTTCGATCCAAAATGTGATTTTAGTTCGATAATTATTGCTTCTTTCCGACCTTGCGATTCTGCCACCAAACATACTCTCAACGATATTACATGACTCTAAACCACAAGCTTTCTTATCAAAAACATCATAATGAAAGATTATAATGGAAAAAAAATTTTAGAATAGAATAAAAAAAAAACAAACAAAAAATAAGCCGAAACAATAAAAACTAAAAAGTTACCACAAACAAATCACATAACCCAACCTTGGCTCTTGATACCACTTGTTAGGATATCATTTCATACCTCAACACAAAAAAAGAAAAATAGTTTGTAGAGAGAGAAAGTAAATAACAACAGAAAAAATGGTTCTGTTTCACAAAGAAATGAGAAGCACACCCCTCTCCACACTTGGAGAGGGCTTTAAATAGCTACAAGAAAGGACTATTCTTGTGGGCTTTGAGTTGGGCCGGTTCATAGAACAAATGGGCTTGAGCCCGACAACTAGGCCCAACTAGCTTAACTAAATTCCCGTAAACTACGTTTTACTTATACAAGGCTTCAGGGGAATATCTTACTGACCCATCACTTTAATAAATACACGGCTAACAGACTTAATTTCGATAATTTGGGTTTTTTGGTCACGTTTAGGATTCGTTTGCATTTTAGTAAAATTTGTCTTGCCTTAAGTATTTTTAAGTTTTTGCCTTAGTTTTCCCATAGTTTTAAATAACCAATCACAATCTTTTTCCATCAAGCATATGATTCTCAAAAGACTCTCGTATTTCAATTGCCATTCCCATCGTTGTGGAAACGACCCCGGGAATCATACTCCCGGTTTACTATAATTGTGATTTTTGATTCTTACCCTTATAATTATATATATTATAAGTATATTAATATATTATATTATATATATATATATATATATATATATACATATATATATATATATATTACAATATATATATTATAATATATATATATACATATATATTATATATACCATATATATATTACATCATTATATTTTTACATTTATCTATACATATATATATATATATATATATATATATATTATATTATTTATATATTATATTATATATGTGTATATAGTATTTAAATAATATAATATATATATATACTGTAAAGGTGTTCGTAGTCATATCGATGAGGAACTTTACCCAAAAACTAATATCTATCAAAACTAATATCTTCATGCGTATGTATTAGTTGATATATTTGTAACTATTAGTTATTAATTTCTATTAGGCCATTAGTATGGATGTCATGTAATTATGCCTAAGCCCATGATTATTAGTCTTAGAATTGTTCTTTTGAATCCTATACTTATAGTTAATTGTTATCATAATATCAAGAAATTAATTAGCCTTCTAATATGGTATCACAACCTGTAATTCTCTCCTAATTTTTCTCTAACCCTCCTCCCCCCCTAAACGCACCGTACCTCTTCTAAACCCTACACAAAAATTCGGCAACCATGGCCGGTGATGACACTTTCCCACCTAATCCTCCACCCACTTCAGCCGATAAACTAATCCGTTTTAGCATAACCAACAAGGTCCCCATTAAATTGAACCTTGAAAAATATAACTACAGTTTTTGGAGTTCCTTTTTTATAATCCATCTTGGTAGTCTCGGTCTTAAATCTCACGTGGAAGAAGGAGCCTCGTCGTCTACTACTAATCCGGAGTGGTGCAAGCTTGATGATCTCATCAAGATGTAGATCCTTGGATCCCTATGTGACTCTCTCCAAGAACAAGTCGTCACCACATCGGGTAATGCAAAAACTTTATGGGATCATCTACAAAATTTAATTCATGATAACAAGGATGCTAGGACTATAAATCTTAATAACAAACTCCATTCCATCAAGATCGGGAAGATGTCTATTAATGAATATTGCACAAAAATTAAGTCTATGACGGATGGGCTTAAAAACCTTGGTTGCGTTATAAGTGATAAAAACTTGGTAATTTATACCGTTAATGGACTCGACTCTCGCTTTGCTACACTTGTCGAAATCATCTGATATCGTGAACCGAAACATGCTCCTTTTGAAGGAGTCATCAATGAATGACCAATCTGGTGCATCTAGGCTAATTGATTTCCTTGATTATTATTGATAACAACTAACCATATATATAGGATACAAGAGATCATTCTAGACTAATGACCATAAGCTTAGGCCTAATTACATGACATCCATACTAATGGGCCTAATACAAATTAATAACTAATAGTTATACAAATATATCGACTAATACGCCCCCGCAGTTGGAGTGGGAGGAGGTCGGACGCTCAAACTGGATCAAAGTTCTTCAAACAAGGCTGAGGGCAGTCCTTTAGTGAAGATATCAGCATACTGATAATGGGAGGGTACATGTAGAACTCTAACCTGACCAGCGGTAACCATATCACGAACGAAATGAATATTGATCTCAATGTGTTTCGTCCGTTGATGTTGAACAGGGTTGGCAGACATATAAATGGCACTGACATTATCACAGTAGACAAGGGTGATAGTCGATAGAGGAGAATGTAACTCACAAAGTAGATTACAAAGCCATTGCTAGTTCTTGGTCATTAACGTTAGCAAAAACCCTGGTTACTTCAGCTTCGCTTGGAGGGGAGAGGTTGTTTGTATTTGAATGTGCGGAAATTTAGCGAACCAAGATAATAAATTATCATCTAAAAATACATAATAACTTGAAGTAGACCTGCGGGTAGATGGGCAACCCGCCCAATCAGCATCAGTATAACCAACCAGAGAAGTAGTGACTGAAGCATATAAGTGTAGACCAAAATCTAAAGTCCTTTGAACGTATCGCAACATACGTTTGAGAGAGGCAAAATGTGGCTCCCGCGGATTGTGCATATAAAGACAAATTTGATATACTGCATAAGATAAATCTGGATGTGTAACGAGAGATAATATTAACCCTCTCTACAAGACTGCAATACAAAAGTTTGGATCCTAAACAGAAAACATTCCGGACCCAATTTGGACTCAGCTATCAATGGTGTTCCTGAGAAGGGTTAAAATAACATTATGTGAGCACGCTTAAGGAGCTAAAGAGCGTACTTTTGTTGAGACAAAAACAATCCTGTAGGATGACTAATAGCAGAGATACCAAGAAAATAATAAATTACCCCGAGATCAGTCATTTCAAACTCACTATGTAAAGAGTCGATAATCTGCTAAAGTAAAGCTGGAGAAGAAGCTGTAAAAATAATATCATCCATATATATAAGTAAGTAAGCAACCTAAGATACTGTCTATAAATAAACAATAAATAATCGCAGCAACTGTGATAAAATCCGACCCGTGTGGCATAACCTGCAAAACGCTGAAACTAAGCACGAGGTGCTTGTTTCAGTCCATATAAAGATCTCTGCAGAAGACAAACATGATGAGGGTACTGAGAGTCAACAAATCCAGGGGGCTGATGCATGTAGACAATCTTAGATAAATCACCATTAAGAAATGCATTCTTAACGTCAAGTTGGTGAATCAACCACTTATAAGACATGGCAAGGCTAAGGACCGTATAAATGGTAGCCGATTTAACAACCGGACTAAATGTCTCATCAAAGTCAACACCAAGGTTCTAACTACTGCCGTTAGCAACCAACGTGCCTAGCTTGTAGGACTCTAAAGTCACCGTCGAGCATGAAACTTATGATTAAATAACTCATTTATAGCCAAACTGGTTAACACCTGAGGTCTTGGGTATAAGTTATGACTAATTGTTATTACAATATATCGACTAATAATATGTTGTCTTCATCATACGACATGATCGAAACACCTATAGAGTGTATCAGACGGTGAAGAAGTTTCTTGTTCATAAAAGGTATTGAAGCGCTAAATTCGTTGTAACCCTCATACGTAATGACCCCAGGATTGATGCAGACCACATTGCATATTGTCAGTTTACAATTTCAACGTAATGTAAATAGCGAAGCAGAAAAGATAGCAAGATTGATGCAGGGGAAGCAAAAAATCTGAGTTGAGCAGATCTTAAGATCTATGTACTGAAGTCAGAAAGTTCAGGTCTAAAAGTTTCTGTAGTAAGCATAGATCTTAAAATTTTGCCGACATCCGACAACATTTTGTATTTTTAAGTTTGGGATTTATTTTGACATTTTTTGTGGAAACTAAAAGGGGGGTTGAATAGTTTACAGGTTCATTTTTGTTTTAAAAACTTTGTTTTCAAAATACTTAGATTTGAGTAGTATGTTTAAACAACCAAACAATATGAATCAATCAAGTAAATATCTAAACTAATGAAATTAACAATCAAACCAATTTAAGGAGACGAGGCGAAAGGAACAATCAGACCACAAACGACACCAAGATTTATAGTATAGTGGTTCGGCTGACGAAGCTCTTATTCGTCCTACTCTACTCTGAGTATCCTACTCGAGATTTCACTATGTCAACAAGCTCTCTTCAGGCGGAGAAAACCGTTTACACGTCGCTTACGTTATTTTTCGACAATAAGCTAAATGTCGAGTCCTAATCTTATTCTAGAACCAATCTAACCACATTCACAATCAATTACACCGATCACTAGATCTACACTATCGGATTTACAATATCCGAATCACACAAATACACAAGATAATTACAATAGAGATTTGATACTTAGAAGAAAAGAGGAGAGTATCAATAATCAACACTTTCGTTTTCTGGCGAATTAGTGTGTTCTTTTCTTGCATTGATTGCGAGGGAAAAGATGAGAGAATGAGGTTATATCACTTGAAACAAGATCAAGAGATGTTAGTGATCAAGATATTTAGTGAGAGAAAGAAGGTTTTTAGAGTGTGGAAAGAAGTGTGAGAAAATTCGTGCAAAGAGGTCTGATTTTCTATAAGGATTGAAGCAGTTTTCTATTGGCAGGAAATTCCAACGGTCGTGGGGGGGGGGCGTGGTCCGTGCGGTCACCCAGATATATAAGGGGGCCGCCAGGTAGACCACACTCCTTTTTTTATCTTTTTGTGGGAAAGGTTGTATCTGGTATAGAAGTTTCCGTTTTGGGGGGAAAATTTGAATTTTAAATTTTAAGTTTTTAATAAAACTTTTCTTTTAATTAGAAAATATTTTGTATAATTAATTTTGTTAAATTCTTTTGTAAAAATGTATGGATAAGAGAAAAATATTTTCTTGATCACTAATCATGCTTAATGATTTGTTTGTTCATACCTTAAAGGATTACTAATCTTAGAAATGGAATTTTACGATTAATAATTTGTAAACGTTTAATTTTATCATAAACATTTTTACATTTTGTTATTATCAAAACGTTGAGGGGTCGAAAAATATAAATAACATTTTTAGACATTATTTGTTAGGAATTATTGTAAACAGACTTAAGTCTGGTAGTTATAGAGTTAAGTCAGGTAGACATAGTTAAGTCTGCCAGTACTAAGTTAAGTCTGACAGTACTATAGTTAGTACTGGCCTTGTCTAGTTAAGTCTGTTTATGTAACAGAATAGTTATAATAGTTATCTTAGAGATATCTTAGGAGATATCTTAGGAGAGGATATGCATTATCCTTTTACACGTTTGTAAAGCCCATTAGGGTTTCCTTTGTGCATAAAAGGAATCCTACGGCACAATGTTTACAATGAGATTGGAAATAGTATTCTAATATAAATTAGTAGCAAATATCAAAGTTTTACATTGTGTTCTTCTAAGTACTTGTGTTAAGATTCTGCAGTAGCACATAGCATTCATAGTCATTGTCTCTCATATAGTTGGTTTGGATTTATTCAAGTTAGCTATTGTCTTACAAAAGGCTAAACAGATCCAAGACTTTGGACCTACAGCAAGCTCAATATAACTGAAGTTTAGATGAGACAACCTTCAATGCCACAACCAAGACTTAGTCTTTAAAGCTTTTGACAAGAGACAAATGGAAGCGGATTGCATTATATCTTCTAGTGATAAAGTGTATAAATTTAAGCCTGTAGATCCTTTGAGTAAATATAACACCCTTTGTTTTAGGGTCATTGACGTCGTCAATAAATTCACTATGTATCTTTAGTATTGAACGCGTTTGCTTTTAATCGTAATCATTAAGTTAAATCACGTAAGCTAAAAATGATCATTCAATGTAAACGGGCATCAAACAATTAAATGTTTACATCAAGCAAGTGTTATGTTGTTTGGAAGGTAATTATGAATGGATAAATTCAAAGCAGGAGAGAATCTTAACTAGAAAAGGTTGGTGTTGTTAGAGTACTTCCACCGTTATCTGCTGTTTAGAATTCATGTTGTTGAAAAAGTTAAAGGATTGGCTAAGAACCATCTTACTTTATGGCTATCCCAAGGAAACATATGAGAAGATTTCATAGGAATTGAACATGCAAAAGAAATTACGGAAATGGTAAGCTATAAGGACTAGGTTTGGTGGTATGCAAATTCAAAGAAGATGCAGAAAGAGAAAGCTGTTTAAAACAACATTTTAAGCATTTACTATATCAAGTTCAGAAGGGTTGAAAAGGGTATGATAGGTTCCAACAACTACTCTTACAAGTTGGAATGCCCATGGTGCTGAAGTACTCAAAACTAGGATGCTCAAATCATAAGTTGTCTTAGATCCTTTGTCCCCAGCTTGGTCAAAATCTGGCTTAACAATGACGAACCAAATCAGATGTTGACACTTTGTCCATTGATGACTTGCTATAATACCTTAGGGTTTTTGAGCAAAGATCTCACACCTACCTCCAAAATCATTTGCAAAGTGCTTAAAATGTTGCTTTTGTTTCACACAGCAAAAGCAAGTACAACACGGTTAAGTCTGGTAATACTAGTGCCTACAATAATTATACTTTCTCCATCTTCAAACAATATTCAAGGGAAAGAGAATTTCCTACTGGTTTTGCCTGATGACAAGTTATTTATTCACTCTTTGCCAAAACAATTGAAGAACGGGACTTGATCATGAAGACTTAGAACCAGATGGATGAATGTTGACATTGAAGAGATGGACATTAAACTGCAAAGATTAGCAATGATTGCTTATGTCGAATGAAGAAGTTTTACAAGAAGACTGGAAGGATGCGTCCGGGATTGATGAACAATCCTGTTGGTTTTTGATAATAGAAAGCTTGAATGTTTCAAATGTCACAACACTGATCATTTTGCTAGGGAATGTCCATCCAAGGGGACAAATGATGAAAAGAAGAGAGACTCGTTTTATCAAGATCAAGGAGCTAGAAAGAAAGAACAGAATCAGAAATGTTTGCTGACAATGGATGATGGTGTTGTTAATTGGGGAGAACATACAGTAGAGGAAGAAGAGACAAATCATGCACTCATAGCTATCAGCTCATATAATAATGGTCTCATTATGTTCTAAAACTTGCGCATTTGATTCATATAATAAGCTTTTAAAACACTGAGTGAGGAACAAACGATCAGTTAAGTGAACAAGAAGGCAAAGATTACTTTGCCTTACTCTAGCAGTTAAGAAATTTAGAGAGCTCAATGTTGGTTACTTTTCAATAAGCTCGCAATTATCTCTTAATATGGGTGCCAGCTTACATTTTCAGCAATTGAAATATATGGCAAAGAGAAAAGCTTTAACAAATATAGGAGAATAAGAATGAAAGCTATAAAAGAAAAAAAGGAAAACAATTGCAGAAGGAAAAGAACACTAGTTGAAGGATTCATGGAAAAGTCTGTCTAAACCTTGGAAATTAGTTGATTCAGGTATGACTTCAAATAGTAAAATTAGCTTAGGATATGAAATACAATCAAACAATGAGGAAGAAATGAATCGTACTGTGTTTAAGTGTACAGAAGAAGATTTCTTAACAACACCTTTGTATAGTAGATTTTCAAGACTGATAGATTTCAAAGGAGTTCCAACATCCCTTAACTTGTGGGACGTATACTCGCGTAACCACAACGAGTAAATTGATGATTCCTTTATAGTTCTATGGTAAAAAAGGGACCTAAACAGCCTAAAATTAGTGACTCGGATGACTCATCCAATGAGAATTCTTCCTGTCAATCAAATGACAGTGAAGGATCTTTTGGAAATCCCTCTGAGCACTCTTCTGAGTCTGAATCAGAAAGTTTAATCTTCTAAGATGTACAAGAGATGTCTACATTCTATGTCTGTTACAGACTCAATGAAAAAGTAATGTTTTGACCCAAATTCACATAAGTTCGAACTAGTTGTGTAACACACGTGATTAAAAACCTCGTCCTAAGGCAACAAATGAAAAATGCAAGAGACACTAAAGTTAAAAGAAAGAATTGGAATGAAGGCTGGAAAAGAAAACTAGGAGAAGGTTCTCTTTCATAAGAAAAAGTATTTGTTATGTGCGTGACTAAGTCATTTAATCCAAAGATTGTGACTTTTATGAAAAAAAAAATGGCAAGAGAGGCTCTGAGTCTTAAGAAACAAAGGGCTGTTAATACTGGTAACGGGGTGGCCCCAAACCAGTATGGGAACAATGGCCAAACAGTGGTTAATCATGCTAATCACTTTGTACCTTAGTCCAGTTACAACTGATTTACTTGTCTAGTTCAAAATGTTCATTCTGGTTAGACCGAATGTTAATTTATATGTTAGGGCAAATGTTAGATTTTGTTAGGCAATATGATAATTCTGTCAGGTCTAATGTTTATACTGATTGATTTAAACACACAGTACCTACCAGTAGGGTAACTCAAACGAGTTTTTGTCCTGGTAAGACCCCAGTGTACTAGTTTAAATCAAAGAAAAAGTCATTTTCAAAAATAATATTCCACCTGTGAGAAGAAACCAATTGTTAGATAATACAGCAAAGAATGAACGATTTCTCATGCTAATAAAGGAAATCTGGATGGCATTGCTATTAAGACCTCAGCGGTTATAATTGGAGCGTGATCAGACACATACTCCCAATTATAAAAGGGCATATAACTTTGTTATGAACTGTAATGTATAATGGACCCCCAAGGCAGAACCAATCATGTTAAAGGCCCTGGGTCCCTAGAGAAAATAATTTCTCTATTTCATGTGCAGGATCATCCACTCAAGAACAGAGAGGACAGAGGTATATTTGATAGTGGCCTGCTCAGGGCACATGACTTGGTACACACTGAGATCACTTTGATGATTTTGAGAATGCAAAGGGGGTCTCTGTTACTTTTGGAGGTCAGCAAAGGACTACTTAACGGGTAAAGGATAATACAGGTTGGTAATTTAGATTTTACATAGGTGTCCTTGTTTTATAAAGAACATGGGCATGTTGTAAGTCGTTTTTCAATATCACAAATATGTGATAAGCATCACAAGGTTTGCTTTTTTACTGACACTGGAATGTCTAGCTTGTGTCTCCCTATCTTTGAAGATGCCTATGAAAATCAAGATACTTCTCTTAATAGTCCCTAGGCAACATAATATGTAGAGTGTTTGATATGAAGACACCTTCTCTTACAAAAGATTATGCTTGTTTGATTTGCAAAAATCCACATCTTGATGAATCTAAATTATGGCCACAGAAGGTTAGGTCATGATAAAATTTTTAAAAGACTTAAATATAAAACTTGGGAACGGAGAAAACCTTGTAGAGGTCCACCTTCCAAGTTTTAAAATGACCATACACTGTGTTGCCTGCCAAAAGAAGATAAGCCAACACAAGCGTCCCTCATGTCAGGCTAGAATAGAAAAGAACAAGGTCATGAGCAATACACACTTGCATTTGGATCTTTTTGGCCTACTTCGTAAAAAGCATTAATCATGCAAGTTTTAGCCTCTTTAATTACTGATGATTGTACACGATTTTAGTTGTGGTAATTATTCTTGGCGTCAAGGATGAAATATCGGCATCCTTCTTCAACTTCATTACGAAAATTGAAAAACCAGCTTAATCATCAGGGTTAAAATCATTAGATAAGATAATGGCCACTGAATTTTAAGAATAGGGAGTATGCTTGAATTTTCAGTGGGTAAACAACGGAATAAAACAAGAGTATTGCAATGCCAGAACCTCAAACAGAATGGAGTTGCTGAAAGAATGAACAAGACCTCTAATGGACGGCTGCTTCGAACTATGCTAGCAGACTCGAGCTTTTACAACTACTTTTTGGGCAGAATGCAGTTGTACTGCTTGCTATATCTTTAACTAGGGTATGGTAAGACGTGACTAAACTCAAAAAACACTGCGCTTGATGAGCTTTTTTTTGGCCACAGCCAATTATTAGCTACATTACGACGTTTGGGTGCCATGTTACCATTTTAGATACTCTAAGTGTGCTTGGCAAGTTTGATGGAAAGTGTGATGAGGGTTTCTTAGTTGGTTACTCACTAAATAGCAAAGCCTTTAGGGTATATAATTTAGTGACCAAAATGGTTAGCGCTCCTCCCTAAAGAGTATAGTAAATCTGCATGTAAAATTTCTTGAGAAAAACCTAATGTTAAAAGGGGTAGGTTATGAATGGATGTTGATATTAAATATCTAATGATTCTTATGAACTATTTATTCTTGTATTTCTTTTGGTTGAATCAAACTAACCCACATGCAGGTACTTCAGAAGTGACTAACAGTGCAAGTACACTACACACTCCTACTGGACATGCTTCTGAGGACGAAGATGAGGGTGAGGAGCTTATTGTTGTGCCTACAGAAGTCAGGCAAGTTGGACCAAGGAAGTCTTCTACTAATTCAAAGGCAGAGGAGTTTCTCACAGAGCTTCAAAACCTTAAAAACACCAAGAGAAAATGAGGCTTTTCTATGGGCATTTCAGAAGACTACTCCTGAAGTTTATAGCTTTCAGAATGGAAGCAGAGATTGACTGAACTTGCTTAAACGCATTTAAGGGAAATGCTACCTTACGGTACAGAGCTACCTTGTACTTACTCAGTTAATTCTGGTAGTGGAAAAAGATAATTTATCAACCTGCTGATCATGATGATATCAGTGACATGCCAGAGCTCACGATCTTCTAACAAACCTCCATGAGAGGATTTTTGTATGAGGCTTTTTATGATGACGAGGGTCTTAATGGTCCATGATTTCTAACAACTTACCAATTGAAGTAGTGTTAGCACTCATTTCCTACCTCTTTAGGATACCAACATTCACCCACAAAAGTCAAATACTGGGGATTCCTAAGTCTTTTGTGAATACTAGAAGCGAGTGCGAAGACATTCAGGTGACATGAGCACTTGTAAGTTATGTTCAAAGCATCAAAGGAACAAATCCACAAAGATCAACAGCATTGTTTGTTTGCCTGCTTCTTATCTCAGGAGGAACCTAAAAGGATTTCTAAAGCTTTACAAGATGACAGTTGGGTTGAAGCTATGCAAGAGGAGTTATTACAGTTTAGGCTGCAACAGGTATGGATTCTAGTAGATCTACCTCATAGAGTCACACGAGTCGATTGGAATAAAATGGGTATTATACAAGAAACTAAAGGGAGTTGAAAGAGGAGTAGTTAGTTACGAAATTAAGGCAAGACTAGTGGCCTAAGGTCACAGACAGAAGAGGGTATTGTTATGATGAGGTTTTTGCTCATGTGGCAAAGAATAGAGCTACAGTTATTTTTAGCTTTGCCCTCATTTATGGGGTTCTTATAATATACTAAATGGATGTAAAAAGTGCATTTTTGTATGGGCAATATAGATAAGACGGTGTATGTTTCTCACCTCCTGGTTTTGTTGACTCCTTGATCATCTAAGAAGGTTTATAAGGTTGTTTAAAGCTTTTTATATGTGATTACGTCAAGCCTCCTAGATTTGGTTGTATCTCTGATCAAACGTTTGCTAGAGAATGCATGATGCATGGAAGGCTTCGTAGGTACGGTACCATAGAACAAGACTGTTGATTTGATTAATGAAGTACAAGAAAGTAGATATCATGCTAGTTCAAGGTGTCTGTGCCATGATTATCATTTTTGGCTCTACTTAGAAAGTCTTGGTGTGATTGAATTTGAAGCCTTGATGAAAGGCATATTTAAATGAGTTTCTACTGGGTGAACTCGTGATTCTTTCTTGGATTGCAAGGTCAAACAAAAGACAGAGGGGAATTTTTCATTTCACAAGACAAGTATGTTGCAGACATGCCTGAAAAAAGTGTTGAACCTTGCAGTGTGAAACTGCAACTAACCCCAATGGAGACCAAGATGGCATTGACAAAAGATGAGGAAGCTAATGCAGTGGATGTACACTTATACAAATTCATGATAGGTTCTCTCATGTATATAACTGCCTCTAGGCCAGATATAATGTTTGCAGTATGTGCTTGTTCTCGTTTTCAGGTTCACTCCAACGCATTCACATCATTAATGCTTGTGAAGAGAATCTTTTAAAGTATCCTTAGGGCAAAACCCAATTTGGGCTTATGGTATCTCTAGAGAATTCATCGTTTGACCTGGGAAAGCTTTCACAGATAGTGACTATGCTGGGGAAAACCTTGACAGGAAATCCACAATCGGTGGTTGTCAATTTCTTAGAAGCAGACTAATTTCATGGCAATGCAAGAAACAAACAATAATGGCTACCTCTACAACAGAAGCTGAATATGTATCTGCTACAAGTTGCTTTGTGGACAATGTAGGTGGATCTCAGTATCAAATGTTTGGACTACTGGTTTCATTTATGAATACCTAAAATCCTCATTGATAATGAAAGCCACATCTGCATTGTGAGAAGTCCGGTGGATGTTTATTCACTCCAAGACAAGAAGCACATTAGAGGGATGCGACACCCACTTTATAAGAGAATTCTTATGAGAAGAAGCTCATTAGGGTGGAGAAAATTCAACAGACTTCATGTAGTTGACCTAATTAAACCAAACCTTTGAGGGACCATAGGTTTAACTTTCTTAGTGTCGTTAATATTGCGTATGATAATCCATAGCCTACATTTAATGGGTGCTGTAGGATGTAGAATGTATAGTGTCTGTAACCTAGTATTACTGTTAGTAAGATTTAATTATGATAGGTTATCCTTTTTTTAGTACTGTATTAACAAATAATATGATCTAGTACTCATAGTGTTTATTGAATAGTTGATTGTAGTATATGTTTAGTTTGTGCCTTAACAATTTTCAGGTTATACTTGGATTTAGCATTGGAGCATGGATTACGAGTTGACTGAAGATTGTGCAAATGTTAAATTTATGGTATTGTCAATATTAATTTGGTAGTTAATTTGGTATTGTCAAATAATTAATCATGATAAGCTTATTGTTATTCTGAAAAATAAAATGTTATTAATGGATGATCCAGTATTAAGTCGGTGGTAGCTAATATTAATCCTGGTAAGCTTATTGTTAGTTCTGAAAATAAAATGTTAATACTGGATAAAATGTAATACTGTCCTCGTTGAACCAGACGTTAAGTCTTGGTAGTCCATATTAATACAAAAAACTTTTCGGATTAAAACTAGTCGTTAGTACGGTTTGGTCTCGCAACTTTGACTTTTTCACTAAATATGAACGTTAAAGCAAATTGCGGGAATATTAATGCGGATAATGATACAAATTGGATATTACTGTTTTTCTCACCTAATATAGTATATCTTCTTAAAAGATGCCTATTTTCTCGGTGTGGGACAATTGAATTCATTTTTTTTCGGCATTTAAAGTCTCATTTTGTTAGTACAATCTAGTACTAAGTTTACCAAAACAAGTCTAACCAGCTTGGGATATCACCAACAAGTAACACACTCTTTACTTATTAATTTTCAACGTATGGCTTCCATAAATACTACGACAAGTATAACCAGTGGGATTCTTATAGAAACCTGAAGAAAGTCGCAGGGTTTTGCCGAGATAGTAGATTTCTTAAAAAGCGGCTCGCATATCAGGTATGCCCTGACTCACAATCCTACTATCCAGGGACTCCCGAGTTTTTCAAACAGTTTTGGCAGACTGTAACTGCCTGAACTCTTGGGGCTGATGGGACTGTAGAAACAAGAGATAATACCATAGATATCTTGAGTATCCAAACACTGAGGCATCTGTTCGAAGTAAGCTTCAATTAGCGATGCTTCAGGATTTCTATGTTGCAAATATTGAGTTTTTTAGGGTATGGGGAACATATGGGTATCCAACTGATGGTTCTTTTACTTTTTGGAAAAGCTTTTTCACACCCTAATGGTGATTCTTAGTCCATCATATTTTACACTGCATAAGCCCTAAAAGTGGTGGATGGGATCAATTTGGTAGCAATATTGCAACTGCTTTGATTTGTCTTTCCACTCGGCAGGGTTTATAATCTTTTCAAATTGATTTTTGATGGAATGGTAGTCTTAACTTGAAAGTTAAAACTAAGTTTTGATGTACCTCGCTTTCTTCAAAATGATTTTGGGGAATTACAATACTGCAATGAGCAAAACACCTTAATTTCGTTTGTGGCCTTTGAAAAAAAGATTTTTGGAAACATGAAAAGGAGTTTTAGGGGGGTACCAAGACTTTTATTGCCTGCTATGTTGCCTGCTCAAAAATGCAGGTCAAGCAGATCAAGCTGGAACTCAATCTCAACCATCATCCTGCTACAGTTCCCCACCACCTACATCTCAAGCTGCACCACTGAAGTCGACCACCTATTCCACTTTTACTACACTGTAACTAAACCACACATCTGAAAACGTTCATCACTTTTTACTGGCAACTGAACATGAAACCATGGAGCACAGCAACCTTCACTTGAACACCAACCATCTTCACCTATAGTACAAGAACTCTAACATCCACAAACCCAGGCTCTCTACTCATATTATGATGGCAGAAATAGGGCACATGTCTAGTAGATGATACTTTTTCAACTGGTTACAGGTTAATGACCAGGATGAATAGATTGGAGAAGCATTCAAGCAGGACGCTAACGCAGGAATCATGGGGAATGCAATAGTGAAGTTGGTGAAGAATGTTAAGAAACTAGAAAAGGTCGTCATGAGCAGACGAGTAGTTCTCATTGATTTCGAAGATGAGGCTGCTGAAAATTCTTCCAAACAGGGGAGGAATTTACAAAAAGATGAATCAGAAGTTTTTGAGACTCCCAAACAAGGAAAATCTTCAGGAGAAACAGATATTAGTCCTCAAGGTTAGAATAAGCCCAGTTGTGAAAACTCTAGCTGAAGCCCCTTAGGTCAAAATAGACCAAGAGAAAAAATGTTAAGGACTTAGGTAAGGAGGAGACTGATGCTGAGAGATGTTGTACTGGTTTAGAAGATGTAGTACTGGTTTCGAAGATGTTTGTATGGTTTCACAGATATTAAGTCTGCCTAGTGAAAAAGTTAGTTCTGGTGGGTGAACATGTTAGTGCTAGTCATAAGAGAAGGAAAATGGCAGAGAAGGAGACAGTACTGAAGAGAGCTCCTCGACCCAAAAGAACAAAGAAACAAATCAGAGAAGAGCAGGCTAGTTTGGCAGAAATAGCAAGAATACAAGCTGAGGAGGAGGCTGAAAATGCAAGGAGAGAAGAACTAAAAAGACAGGATGAATTGGCTGCAAAAAGATTTTCACAAGAGAGTTAGAGTCTATTGGAGAATTGTTCAAATAGAAAGAATGGCTCAAGTGCAATGAGGTTCTGCTCAGTTATATACAGAAGAAGATTGGGACACAATTGGGGCTTAATTGCTTATGCAATCGCAGAGTCCTTGGTCAAAGAGATTGCAGGACAGAAGATGTAAGAGGTAGGCATTGCTTCTATGCCTCAAAAATGGTGGATGGTTTGATAAGTCGCGAGAAAGAAAACTTATTGTAGAGAAAAGGCAAAATCTCAAAGAGATAAACCATACGACTCCAGGCTCAGCAGAGTACAAGTATATGCCACTTATTTGGAACGATCAGGGTGGATTGGAAAACTAGCTCAAATAAAAGATTTACTGATGAAGAACTTAAAGGAAAAATTTGAGTATTTAATGAGAGCATGAAAGGTTTGTAGCTTATCGGATACAGCGGACAGAGAGATAGGAAAAGAACATGGTGTAGAGCTTCAAACAGAATCTTCAAGAGATAAAAGTCTGACACAAGGAAGGTGTTTTGTTCCTAAAGAGAGCCGATTAGAATTAGTGAAGACTAGAAGAGCCGAATTCAGAGATTAAAAAAGCCAGTTTTAAATATACTAAAAGAAAATGTTTGGCAAAGGAAAAGGATTGCCAAAAGCAAAGCCTGAATTCTAACAACGTTGGCACTGAGGAGGATGTTGAATCCTACATGGAGTAAAGAGTGTGGGATGAACCATCCTTCAGATGCAGTTTCAATTGGTTCAATTCCACCAGGTACCTAGCATCCTGCAAGGCATAGTTAAATGGCCAGATTATTCACGACTGGAATAGAGACTGTGCTTATCAGATCATCAGGAAAGTTAACACAGATGTGGTATATGTGAACTTTCAAGGCTTATTGAATGACTTAACAAGAGATGATCTCAAGGAGTTGTATAGGCTGATGATGTTGAAGTATGGAGATAACGTGCCTGAAGAAGAGTTTGAAATCGAGTTTATAAGGGGGTTTAAAGGGACTAGTTGATTCCACCATCTGAATGAGGATGCTATTGAATTTGCCACATCAACAAAAGGATATCTCATGCGGACGATATTTTCTTAGTTGTGTATGTTCATTGTTTGACTGTGGAGGCTGCACACATCTATTATGCTGCACCTGAGGTTAAGTATCCACTACCACCCAGAGTTTGCAAAGCTATGCTTGGAAAGAAGCTTTTGGGATATAGAAAAGATGAGGTCTGCTATCAACTTTTGAATTTAATTGAAAGACAAGCTCAACAGCAATAATCTTGGTGTATGATTGAAAGAATTTTTAGTGCTTTGGTATATGGATTGGAGAGCTGAATGAGTAAAATGGAGTTGAGAAAAGATAACACTTGGTGGAGGTGCTATGCACTAACACAACAAATGGTTATCAGTCCACCATGTCTAACAGACATAAGGACTGGCTAGTCAGGATGCAAACGGCTCTGGTAAGACATTCTTAATTCGTTTATGGCTGACAATTTGCTAAAAATTATATGGTTATCAACTCACCATATCTGTGTTTGTGAAGAGTTGGATAGCCCACAGGATTATGGCTTGTGGTAAAGGCTGTGGAAAATTCCAATTTTATAATGGTTGCCAGTTTACAAAAATAGGGAATGGTACTAATATCTTATCCAATGATTCACGTTCTACAAAAGTTGTAATGGTTACTAGTCCACCGAGGGTGGGGTGATTGCCATGATTCCACCAAAGGTTAGCTAGCCTCAAGAGGCAAAACGGTTACTTGGTAAAGTTAATCAAATCCCGTTGATAAGCTGATGATTTGCTAAAAATCATATGGTATTTCAATCTCCCGGTTGTTTCATGTACTAAGAGTTGAAATGGTTATCAACTGTACCATGGTTTAAAAACCAAACATTCGGCTACTCCAGAGCTTAGCTAATGGAATACTGGTTAAAGGACATCAAATCAATAAATTTTCAATGAATTCACTCTCACAGGAGTAAGTTAACACACTTGGAAAGTGATCGAGAATAGACTGAAACTTTATGATTTGATATATATATATAGTCAATGTTGTTGCTTATTCAAGTGTTGCTGAAGAGATATGGCATGTAGCTGTGAAGTGTTGACCATGATGTTTAAATATGAATTTGATGCTGCAAATATTGTTAGTGATGATTTCAAGAGTTGCTGATAGAAGTCATCGCCAAGAAATCTATTTTACAGGATGATCTTCTGTTGCCCAGTTCCAAGAATAATCCAAAGTAATACTCATAAAATCCCAATAAGCTGATAATGAAGACTAATAAAGAAACTTGAAGTTCACAATTGTGTTAGTTCAGTTAGGGTTAGGATTGTTAGGATATTTTCTGTAAACACAGAAATTAAGTTATGTATAGAGTTAAGTCTGGTAAACCTAGTTAAGTCTTCCAGTACTACGTTAAGTTCTGTGCTGTACTATAGTTAGTACTGATTCATGTTTTGTTAAGTCTGTTTATGTTAAACAGATAGTGATAATAGTTATCTTAGAGATAATCTTAGGAGATATCTTAGGAAGGATATTATTATCCTTTTACACGTTTGTATAAGCCCATTTGGGTTTCTTGGTGTATTAAAAGAAACCCTATGGCACAATGTTTAGGTTACGAGATTGAAATAGTATTCTAATAGAAAATTACATAGAAATAGCAAAGTTTTACATTGTGTTCTTCTTAGTACTTGTGTTAAGAGTTCCGCATTTGCTATAGTATTCATCGATATTGTCTCTTCTATATAGTGATTTGGATTTATTCAAAGTTAGCTTTTGGCCTATCAAAGGCATAAACTTGTTCCATGACTTTGGACCTATACAGGGGGGGGATTAATTAGTTTACCGCTTTTTGATCTTAATATTTATGTTTCGTTTATAAAAAACTTAGTTCGGACTTTTTTGTGCGTTCAAAACTTTGCATTAACTGGTGAACGATGATAATAAAGTAGAAGAATAAAAGATAAGAGTGGAAGATTCTTGTAACCACAACACAAGGATTTTAGCGGTTCGTTACAGAAGCTCCTTCTTCGGCCTACTCCACTCTCCGAGCATCTAACTCGAGAGTTTTCTTCACTATGTCACAAGCTCCTTGGTATGCAGAGCAAATCCGGACACAATCGTTGTCTTATATCTATTTCGACATACAGCTGATTCAGAAGTTCTAATCTTGCTAGAAACTAATCTATCACAAACAATTCACAATTGTCTGACTTCACAACTTCACTACACACACTTAGCTTCACATTGACAACACAACCACACAACTTCTTCACACCTTCAAAACTATAACTTCAACACCTTCAATACTTTTCTTACACACTACTTAGAAATGTCACAAACTAACTAACACTACTGAAAGATCACCAAGATCCATACTATACTTACAACAATCACCAAAACCTAATAACTACAAACGATTCAAGATTTACAATGATTTAGAAGATAGGTGTGGAATGCAATAAGATTTGCAAATGTATACTTTAGGGTTTGTTTGTAATACTTCTTCAATTAATGATGGAAGTATTCTTCTATTGCACTTGAGGATTGAGCTCGGATCTTGGAAATCGAACAGCTTTATCGATTAAATGTCAAAAGGATTTAGAGGTATGTGTGGGTTGTTTTATAGCTCAGAAAGAATGAGTGCAAAACGTGAGAAAAATATTGGGAAATAGTCCAGTATTTATAGGACAAGCTGGAGGAGCGGGGTCTATGGCCGGTCCCCTTAAATAGGGTGTCGGCCCCCTTATAATTAAGGGGGGCGCCCATGTATTTAAGGGGGCCGCCCATTTTCAGACGTTCCCCTCTTTTTGTCCTATTCAGGGGAGGTGTTTACTGGACTTTTTCTAGCCGTTTTAGGTTCGAAAATTTGAAATTCAAAATGTTTATTTTGAATAAAACATTTCTTTTAAATGTAGAAAATGTTTTGTGATGTTTATAAAAATGTTTACAATATTTTATAAAAGTTTGAGGTTGAATAAAAATTTCCTTTGATCATAAAATGCATTAAGCATTTATTTATTCATACCTTTAAGTGATGTAAATGTTGAAATGAGAATTTACTCCTAATTACTTGTTTACGTTTAATTTTACGTTGAACGTTTTTATATTTTGTGATTATCAAAACGTAAAGATGTGAAAGATATTAATAATGTTTTTAGGCATTATATTTTATCAACAATCTCCCCCTTTTTGATGATTACAAAATTTAAACTCATTAAATGTAAAATTATTTTTAAACAAGTATTTAGTGAGTTTCATGTCATTTCTCCCCCTTTTTGTAGAATCAAAAAGGCATCGTCGAGGATTGCTAGTAAAATCGACGGAATAAATGCTCCCCCTTGATGTGTGCTCCCCCTTGTTCGAGGGCACCAAGGAATCGAGCTATGGTTTCTTGGCTACAAAAACGAGTTAGAACAACACAACTATTTCTAACATGTAGCAAGAAGGAAGGAAAAATATGACAAGAGCAAGCAAGCATCAAAGCAAGAGATACTTCATTCATTTAAGGCAATGTGTGTAAACCACACACAAGCATACATAAAAAAACAAATATGCTTTAGGAGCATATTAATACATCAAGAAAATCCTAAATAGCCATAGAAGGATTTTTGACTTGCTTGCGACACAAAAGGGTTTGACGATTATTTGTAGGCATATTATGAGATTAGTTGTTTGTTGATGGAGAGTTTGGAGCGGAGGCGGTTGTAGAAGGGTAATCTCTTTGAACCCTAGGTGGTGGATGAGGTCGAGTGAGGAGGAATTCAATCCAATTGATATCCTCATTTAAAGCAAGAAATTTTTTTTGGGTGAAGATGCAACAAGGGCAATACCTAACATGGGTTTCAACTTGGTTGATGTTGAGAGTGTGTGGTAAGTTTGGAGAGTAAGGTAATGAGGAATTGTTGTTTTGTTGTTGTTGGGAGAGATGCATGGCTAGAAGGTTTGATAGGTTTTGAAGTTGATTAATGTCATCAACAAGGATTTCTTTACTTGGAGATAGAAGTGATGTATGTTGAGTTTGGTTTTCACATTGAGGTGGAACGTGAGTGTGAGTTTCATGTTAGTTGATGGGTGATATGGGAAGTGGAGGGTGTGAGACAACTTGTGGTGATGTGAAAGTGTCCTTAATGCAAGGATTTGGTAATGTTTTATTAGGGTGATTATTTTCTTGAGATGGTTCATGATGAGGAGTTAGTGGTTTTGGTATGGGTAAAGTTGTATTGAGCACATTTGAGGAGTTGCAAATGCTTGGTTTCTTCCTCCAAATGGGTTTCACACTCATTTTGGCTACCCTTGATGGTTTAGATGTGGGTTTGTTAGTAGATGTCATTGGTGAGGATGATTGTGATGAAGATGAATGAGGATGTATTTATAGTGGAGGAAAGGTTTAATTTAGGAAGAATGGATATTCAAAGGATCAAATCTAAGAAATGTTTGTGAATTTAAGGAAACAGTAGCTAAGTCTAGAGGGTATTTGGTAAAAAGAAAAAAAAATATTGTTTTACCTATGTTATACTAGGGCGGTCCCCTTAAATAGGGGGCGGTCCCCTTAAAGATAAGGGGGCCGCCCGTTATGAATTAAGGGGGCCGCCCTCTGGCATTTCCCAGATTTCCCAAAATTCGATTTTTCTCAAAATTTTGTGTAAGGGTTTCTGTTATGGAAGTTAATTTTGCAGCAAGTCCATCCTTTTATGACAATTAAGATTTTTAGCACATAGCAATTAAGCATTCAACATTTTACATATGTAGGATAACCTATTTCACACAATTTTAGCATATAATCATATATGAGTTGAGTGAAGAGCATATGAAATAGCAACTAGATATAATGCACAATTTTTTTTATCATGATAGAGGGTTAAGTTAAAAAGGAAACAAACTTTTGTGCAAATACTAGTGTGTTCCTAAGTGTGACAAATGTGGAGTAACAATTATTTCGACACTAATACATGCAAAACTTAAGAAATAATCCAAATGCTCCTTGATTTAGTTTTGCTCAACCAAGATTGTCGAAGATATATATTAGATTATATATTTTTGACAACAAGTAAGAGACCATTATGCATATGAAAGAAAATTTCTCAGATTTTTTACTAATAGTTCATTTTTAATTTTCAGTGCTGAAAACTTAGTCAATTTGTTCCATCATTCCTAGACCTAGGCGTAAGTAGTTAAATGGTTCACGTTTAAGTGGTTTAGTTAAGATATCGGCTATGTTGTCTTCCGATGAGACCTTTTCTATAGAGATATTCCCTTTTTGAACATTATCACGGAGGAAGTGGTGGCGAATTTCTATGTGTTTTGTTCGTGAGTGTTGAACGGGATTCTTACTTAAGTCTATA